>JAQGAT010000578.1:0-27443 GCA_034687845.1 Pantelozetes paolii | reverse complement strand
AGAGAGAGAGAGAGCAATGGTGTTGAGATTGATTGCGTATAACAATACAATTAGAGTGAATGAGTGCCCCATTGGTTGCATAAGCAAGTGGTAGGTTAGCTCCAGTAGTGTTGGACTCCACCTCTGTCTGCCTTTACTCAGGTCTGCAGTAATTGAAGTGTAGTTTGAAATACAATTGCCGTTTGTGTTTGTGAGGCCAGTAATGCCAGTATAGCTACTGTATCACCCGATCCACAACTAAACTCATTTCATTTGATTGTTTGCCGGTGTTGTGGAAGTGTTGTCTCATCAGAGTCTAAGTGTTATTCTGTGCGCATGTAGTGGTGATTCGCACTCGACTTATATTCTTATAAAACTTATTTACTCTTCACTTGATATGAAAAGAATTTACAGAACCTATAGATAGGTCTCTATTAAAGACAAATCGTTGGCAAACAGTACTAAAAGTTTACTTAACATAACATTCAATAACTTTTACTCATTTGAAAGCAAATCGTAATTCAATTCAATATAAGAAAAGTTTTGTTCAGTTTTTGTCAAACATTTGGTTTTAATATAAAATCTGTTTTCACTTTTCACTCAAGTATTTCAATATTATTATTGATTTTTGTGATAATATTTGAATTAATTATTTAAAAGTGTTTTAAACTTTCGGTGAACTCAAGTGTTGATGAGTTTATATGAGCGCCAGAAATGACGGTCGATCTGACGCCTGACCAGAGAAGAAGTTCCCACTTGTGTCACACTTTTATGATAATGCCTTCTTCACAGCACATCCCTAATGAAAACAATCACAACAGCAATAGTGATGACGAAGAGCTTTCGGTGACCAACGATGAGTCGAGCAAAGGTGGGCCGACATCGAGGAAGAGGTCACGATCTGAGGACTCGGACACAGAGGCCAACAATCATCACAATTCCTCTTCATTTCTGATTAAAGACATTTTGAAATCAGCGGCAAATCAGACGCAAAGCAATCAATTTCATCAACAATTACAGAGCGCTAACACATCAACCACTTTAAGTAATAACAATCCTCTTCTAACAGCCCCTTATCCTCAAGACTTATCTCTGCGATCGGCAGCGATACTGTCAGCCCATCATCACCACCAGTCCCTAACACACCCAGCATTCGGTCTATTCAACGGACCCACACCTCTCGGCCGTATTGACCCTTCACTTGTTGGCCGATTGGGTCCCTCCAGTGATGCCGAAGACCATGATCTCGATGGTGACGACGTGGACGACGACATGTGCTCTTCGGACGGCGACGAAGACCGCAATTGTAGTGATAGTGCAAAGAGTAACTCAAGCAGTAAGTCATAAGCCGTTTGTAATTACTTTCACTTACATATGCCGATGCGGTTGGCGTTTGATTGTTTTTGGATTGCACCGGGACTTCATCGCAGCGTTGGGGCAATAAAACCATTTAAAATCGATTTTGTTTTGTTCAGGCTTAATTATTTTATTATCCCTGCTATCACTCTCTCCCTCTCTCCCCTCCCGCAACTTCTGCATAAGTCTAAGCACAGGTATATTATTGAAAGAGTGAAAGTGTGTATATGGGGGAGGAAGAGGGAGAGGGAGAGAGGTGGAGAGAGAGAGAGAGAGAGAGAGAGAGAGAGAGAGAGAGAGAGAGAGAGAGAGAATGGGATCAAAATATTATATTAAATAATATATGGAAAACAAATTTAAGATAACTTACCTCTCAGTGCATTGGATCAACAAATTCTTGAAGCAATCGATTGCTGTTTTTCTGTTGTCTTTTCTTTCGATTGATTTTTCTCCTTCTCTGCTGTTATATAAAACAAAAGTCTATTTCAAGTCAAGAGTATAAAATATTTTGCACAAAGACTGCTGAGAAATATGAAACAAGAAATCATATAATATTATCAATACTTTTATGTTTAATAACAAAATTGTTGTCAATTGTGTCAACAAATTATTAAATGTCTATTGATTTCAATTCAGACTTCAATTACTGAACAAATTCTTAGTGAAAACAAACGACTCTTTAAACAACGAAAAGTAGTATTAATTGCTTAACATTTGTTGAGTCAATCGTTGAGACAATAGTTTGCAATCAAATTGTTATTTAAAGACAAAAAACTAAACAATTCTTGAATTTTGTGCAAAAATATTGGTAAAGGAATTGAATTTTTTACGTAAAACCTATTGTAAACACAGACACAGATAGAGAGGGAGTTGCAGTGAATCCACGCTTTTTCTGCTAACTTTATATCGATTTGTGGCCTAAACTCAACAGAAAAGTATGAGTAGAGACAGGTTTACGCAATACATTGCACAGTCATATTTGGATAGACCTTTAGCTTTGGAGAACAGGAAGGGATACGCCACTGGATTTATACTTAATTATACTCAGTTGTGTGTATTTCCCAGTTTTATGTCCAATTGACAGCACATGCGTTACCGGAATCACTTTTTTTGGGTTCAACACTGTGTTTATTCTGTAATTCTATGGACAGGTATGTTCTCCAGTCTAATGACATCTATAGTCGTATCGCTAAGGCTTTCCCAACGATTCTAATATAAAAGCAATTCTTCTGAAGATTATTCAAACGATGATAACAAAGAAGATCTCAATTTCTAAGTCAATGAATAAACTTTGAGTTTATTTAAAGTACATTCAATAGTTTTAAAAGATACACACATTTTACTTAACAGGTTAAATTTAATACTTAAATATTTACTTGTTTAAAACCTGTCTACACAATCTCTGTGACAATTTCAAATATCAATACATTTATGGGCTTGGTCAGATTTATACAGATCAACTAATAAATACTGTATGAGTTCATATCAATGACAGATGAGAAACAATTATATGACTTATAGTCTGATCATTGGTTTTTCAATTTTGAATCAATAGTACAATTGATAAACATTTTAATATTATTTTGCAAAAGTTATAATCTCTTTATTAGACAAACAAAAGATAATTTGACAAAAATAATTTTATAACATTTATTTTAACCAAGATAGTTTTTAACTTTTAATTCTTACTAAATTCAATGCGTGATGTCAAGACATTTAATAATAATTATTTAGGTGTATATTTTAATAAATATATAACTTCACCTGTACAGAAGATATACACTAACTGACATGTCCTTTATTAACAATAAATAAATGGATATTCTTCATTAATGTTTTAAACAATCTTGCAACATTATAAAGTAAATAGTTTTTAGCTATTATCTATTAATACTATTTCAGAAAGTGTTTATATTTTGTTGTAAATGACCTATCTAAAAAATAATTAAGAATAAGTTTACATGTACGTATAATTATTTTCACTTTTGTCTCCATAATTAATTTAGATTGTCCTTTCACATGTTTTTAATTTAATCGTTTTATCAATTAAAATGTTTAATAAATTATTTACTCATTTCTTATATCAAAAAATAGGGTTTGAATTGATTTTCATATTTATACTGATCTTAGGTATTGTCCTATACTTTGGTTACTTAGCAATCATTTCATTTATAATTGTTTGTAAAAAATATATAAAAAATAACAATCTTTTGGTTTATATTATATGTAAACGAAATTTAATATCAAAATATAAATAGGAAACGGGAATACATGACCAAAACATCTGAAGCAGTGTTGAAAGAAACTTAGCTTTTCCTACCATTTCTAGTTAATCGTAAAGTGCTTTATACACCTGTGCTTTGTTTATATATTGTTTGCTTAACACAAATCGATATTCACATTAATAAACATAATATTCTTGCAGTTGATGTCAATTGCATTACAACGTCGGCAGTAAAAGTCCATAAAGTTTTTAAATGTCTTGTGCTCTCAGTCTCTCACCAGAAAACAGTGCATTAATTCCCGACTAAAAGTGCAAAAAACTTCATTACAAGACCAACAACTGAGACAACAGTTTCGCACAAAATTACAATTTTTTCGTGACTTTCAAACATTAATTAATAATTCATTGCAAAAACGTTTTGCAATTGTTTCTCGATTTAAATGAATTTCTAATGTTTTCCTCAAATGTATTGATCGGTTGAACAGCGAATGAAAACAATAAAATTTAATATTAATAAAAGTTTTATATATTTATAATATCGTCACTAAAACTGGGAATAAAAAAGCGTTAAAGACATTCATCGCCTGATAAACACTCGCACCGGCCGTTCAAAGATGTGCTGTTCATGTTCTACCTGCGCCTGTTGTACGGTGTTTTTTGCAGCCCTAATACTGGCCACGGTAATCATTAATTATAATTGGGGTGAAAGTCTTCAGCAGTATTTTAGAGATATTATCGATAATATAGAAGAGAAAATGAAAATTTAGTAATAATTTAGTCATTAATTGTAAATATTTGATGAAATTTTTGATAATATGAAAATCAAAACACAATTTATTTCAGTATTTATAATGTAATTCAATAAATGTATTTCAATTACTTTTTATCTACACTTTTAATGGACTTTTGATATGAAGTTTGACTTTAAATTGTATTTTAAGGTTAGAAATGAAATTTTATTATAAAATGTATTGATATTTACTTTTTATTCATATTTTTATTCATATTATCAAATATTTTAAACATTGTTTTGTGAAATAAATGTTTTAAAACTTATTTTTCAATCAATACTTGATATTCATTAATGATATTGTATTTTATGTCAAAAATGTTTCTGAACAGATGCTGACCGCCGGCTATTTGATTGTTAAGAAGAATCAAACGGAAAGATTTGTTTCAAGAGATTTCAAGAAAAAGTTTTACACTTTGATTAACTTTGTGGGCACTTATGGAAAGGTAGCTATCATTAGGTCAAAGGATGACCCGGATAAAGAGCAAAACAAAAAGAAACTACAGTTCGGACACCACATGAAGAAGCCTCCCATCAGAGTGAGACCGTATGGACAGTGGAATGTCGGTCGTCCGCACCTGTAGTACAAAATGTTTATCAGTTTAGTTGAGTTTGAATTAAATTTTAGTGATTTATCCGAATTTAAATCCGTTTATGAAGAGCTTATGAAACACATTATGAGAGAAATTAAAAATACAATTCAAATCAAACTTCATATTCATTACAATGACATATAAAATGACAAACATTTTCTCAGCATTTGATAAATATTTATATAAAACTCGAGCTTAACCTTAAATTATAGTCCAATTTATATACAACTAATGCTCACTATTTGTTTGTAAATAATATTTCTAATCCTTGTCTTAAGTATTAAGTATTTGTAGTAAACTTTAGCCAATTTTTAACTCATTTTATAAACTTTTTTTCAGAATTTATTTCAAAACTCTTTTATACTGTTTCTATGATTTTGTAATCAGTAATGAATTTTTATTGAATATTAATAAAAACAATTTCTTTATTAAAAATTGATTTAAATCAACACATTTCCTATATTTATATTTCAATATTGACCAAGATGACATTTTAATCCTTGATTAATTAAGAAAGATATAAAGTTTCGATTCAAAGTAAGATAAAGGTTTCAATGTTTGTACTGTAAGAGCAGTAATAAAAAACATTTTTTATACGAAATTATTTATTTAAGAAAAAAAGTAACATTAGTTGAGAAATGTTTATTTAAATATGAGAGATGAGTTCAATAACCTGAAAGTCCATTAGTTTTTTATTTCTTTACTTTAGGTTTTATGAAACAAAACATCAAATCATTCATCAAATCATTTATTTGATCTAAAAAGCAATGAAAATGAAAGAAAGTCTCAATAAAAAGGATTTCCGAAAACAATATTTTGAATATTTATTCAAATCATAAAAACATTTTTATTTTGTATTGAAATTAAAAGATTCAATGATTTGATTAATAATCTGATAACAAATCTTTACAATTTTTTTTGCTATTCAATAGCCAAAAGTTTTTTTAGTAATTAATTATTTATATGAAATTTGTTACAAAGTATTTGAATATTATATTCAATATTGTATTCATTTCTACTGTTTTGAGTCATTTATCACAAAACAAAACTTTTTGCACATATGATCGATGAAAATGTTTTATTAGAGACCAAAACAGTATTTTTCATTAATATTTAATGATATGTTTGGTATTTCTTATACATACCATCCAATAGTGCAATAACGCCCACACATTCTCTACTTAATATAAGAAATGAAACTACTTTTGAACTATTAATAAAAATCGTCACAAAACCACTACTTCCTGACTCTTGGGATCGATAGCCAAGAAATGCTTTAAAATCTGCAAATATTCAAAACCAATTCAATACTGGATTTGACACAAACTTTCATTTATATTCAATACAAAGAGATTTATTTAAAGATTCATCAATCGATTCCTTGTATTGAATGAGATCTCACTGCATATGTATTTGTCATATTAAATACCCCTTCCCTTCATGTGGTAAACAATATGTCTCTGAAATAATAAAAATAAAAATATTTTATTTAATTATTGATTATTTTTATTGTTTTTTCAATTGCTATTATAGTCAGAGATAATAAAGCTTTGATTTTGTAATCAAAACTTTGGTTTGAAATCCAAGTCAACAGTCATTAGTAGAGAAAAATTCAATTTATATATGAAATCACTTTTTCTCTGAACCAATAATAATATAAACCAAAGACTAATGAAAATCTTTATATCGGGAACAGTATTAGCGATATTACCTGTAGTGTGAGTTAACAAATGAGTTATTGTAGTGGAAAAAGTCGATATTATCGCACCGGTAGCTGTTTTCAGTGCTGTGAACACCAGTTATTATATCATAGATTTCAGTTTCATTGGTTGGAAATATATTGCGTTAATGGAAAGGTATATCAAATATGTGTTGCATTTATGTTTAGCATAAATATTCAAATTCTTAATAATATTAAAGTAAATGAAAACACACTTAATAATGGATTCAATGAAAGATCAGAAAAAAATATTCAAAGGTTTTCAATAAAACAACAATTATTTGATTGAATTTGGGATTCAGTTGTCTTGTAGTCAACAATGAGAAGCTTTTGTGGAAATTTTCTTACAGTATTGGTTGTCCTGTCCATATGTATTGCAGCGGTAAGTATTCAAACATACCTGTGCTATAATGTTGTGATTATTAATCATTTAACTCAAAAAAAACTATTTTTTAAAAATGTTTAAAATATAATTCAAATATTTTTCAAATTGATTTCATACGACAGGCCATAGCAATGGCCGCTATCATCTCAAGTGTCGCCAAAAATTGGACAATAGATGAGGAAAGGCCTAAACTGTTTGCCATTTTTAATATGTTAGGGATTATAACCAAACGGACTTTTGATTATCCATACGTTGGACCAGAAATGCAAATCAAAACAAGATGTGCCTGCACTGCAACACCTGAACAACAGCCCACTTCATCGGATGCAGAAGTGAGACAATACTGTAAGGGTGATCCCTGTGACCCAGCATAGTTTTTATCACCTGTCTATTAAGCGTTTAACTTTGAGTTTGTTAATAAATTTATGATTAGTTTTAAATGAAGTGTTTTAATGAATGCAAAATATTTTGTAATCAAAATAAACACAAATATCTTATGAAATGTTTATTAAATCTCAGATGAAGTTTGTGCTAAAATTATATTCACTGCTTAAATCCACATAATTTTACCCTGATCATTGTATCCGACTTTTAATGACCTATTTTGCTTATATCGTACAAAAAACATCACATAATTATTAAGTTATCATAAGTTAATGCAATAAAAGACTGAAATAGTGAATACAATTGCAGTGAAAATCAATAAATCTTTTGAAATGTTTTTCAAAACAAATTATAACTGAATATAATTTCATTGTATGAATAAAAAGATGAAATATTAATGCAATTATTTGAACCAATGTCAAACCAATTACAATATTAAATAGATCAAAGAATATTCTGGTAAACAAATGAAAACCAATTATATCTAAACTTTTAGCCCCTTTTGCTATCAACTAATCACATAAAAGGTTATCAATAGTTGACATTATTTTTGATAAAAGAGTTTTAAGACGTTTTAATACTAAACTCAACGCATAAGAGGCATAGAAAAGGGCCAAACGTTAAGCACTGGTGTCTCAAGTGGTTAAAGCAAATCCAATGGTCAGCTCTTGTGTTTCAATATTGAGACCAAATTATCGGTGCATTGAATAAAATGAAAACAAAAGCACATGATTTGAGGCAAACATTAAATACCAGTAAAACAGTGAAAACAATAAAAACAATTAAACCATTGATTCATTGAATTACAGCTAAAATGGCAAAAATGTTTGTCACTTATAGTGAGTGTCGACTGTATTAGACATTTGTTACGCTGTTATGGCGGCAGACAGTCGTCCAGTCGTTGCCAACCATTTGTAGACATATTGTGAACAAAACTACACTATATTTGCCGTAAATTAGTGTCAAATATGTGAACAGAAAAGCAAAAACTGTTTATTAAATCCAAACCCAAAACTAAGCGCCACTTAAACACTAAAATCACTTTTGAAGGCAGTATTTGAAGACAATTTGTGGCCAACAAGACATCAAACAAGACATCAAACAATGAGTGGATTAAGTGGTGATGACATCAATGACTTGCCATTTAAGCTCAGGTTCACCTCAACCCAGAAGTTATGCAAAGAGATCACGAAAATGGTTTCAGAGAAGTACGAAATGTTGGACCGATTGACCGCTGAGTACGAGTCCGTCGGACAACACAAACACATTCTCGGTATGTCTGACCACTCGGTGGCCACCCATTGATTGATCCAATTGTTGTCCAATTGTAGGCAATATAAAGCAATGTCTGGAGTCATGCCATCAGTCGCTCAAACAGTTGAGGGCTTTATGTCAGTGTCAGAGCGATGACGACAAGACCGCCACTAATAAACAGTTGTCTGTCTGTGAAGAAGCACTCAATAAACTGATCCTTAAATGCGATTCAATACAAATGATTAAATGCATTGATGTGTCCGTCAAACGGTTGCCGTCCAACTGGAGGGCAGCTATGCTTAAGATAGCCAGAGATAAGGCGAAGAAGGCCTTCAATGAGAGCGTCGGCGGACTCAAGAAAGACGGTGAGGACAACAACGGCGATAACATTGAAGGCATTGTCGAGAATAAGACCAATGAAGACAATAATAACGGTTAGTATTGATGTCCAGTCGTTGAGTGGATGTCTTCAGAGAGGAAGTGATTGTCTTATTATTTACTGTTTGTGTCTATTAGTGGAGAAAAGTGAGGAAATGGATGAAAACATGATTAACTCGGAAGCGATGGAAATCAAGAACCAGTTTGAGATAGATTTGGAGCGAAAGATATACGAAACACAAGTGGAAGAGCTCTTCCAAATGGTCCAGAACCTGGTCATGAAGATCAAGACAATGAGATCCAGAATAGATATCTCTAAACAATTGATTAAAGTTGTCCTCAAAATGAAGAGAGAGTACGAGAGCGCCAACTCTAAGCTCAAGGAGTCTGTGGCCACTTGTCATTGCGCTGAAGCCGGCGCTGACGACGACACGGAGTTTATTAAGCGGATGGAAGAGAAGAAGAGTTTAGAGGAAACGGTCGAACGGATCGGCAATGACTTGAAGTATTGGGAGGAACAGTATGTCATCCTTAAAGAGGGAAAGAATAAGAATGAAAGCAATGATTCAAAAGTCGAGTCTAATGTGAATACCACTCAAACGACTATCTGTGAAGTGGCCAATGAGGAAGAGGTGGCGCACGTATACTCTACGCCAATCGCTTCCACTTCGTCACAGCAGTCGTGTATGTTTGCCGGACAGACACAACAGACAGTCCATTCCTCTGCCATACCTCAAGGTCTGTCCTAATCTTAACTTTGGATCGATTTTTAAAACTATTGTTTCCTTCGAATCATTAATCAGTTTATGATTCTTATACTATAGGAACGGCAAACCCGGCTGTCATATACCTGGAGGGCCTGGTGTCCCACCAACAGCCCACATACATTCCGGCCACTAATATTCACCAACCGTTGGGCGTCTATCCCCACCCGTACACCATTGGTCATCCCCACCATCCCTACGCCCATCAGGCGCCGGACGGATCGATACAAGTGTTCAGCAGTGATATCTCATCACATCCCGGGTATATCGCTTATCAATAGCCTAACAATAGATTGTATTTTAAATAAATTGAAGAATTAATTGAAAATTATTTTACACTTTATGTGAAAAACACAAATCAATTGCAAAATGAAATCATTTTTGAAATGCTATTTCAGTTTTAGATATGATTTTTATGAAACGTTTTCTTCGTTTTCATCAAAAAATAGTTCATTTTTTTCGCGGATTTTAATTTTAGTCACAAATCTGAAAACCATTTCTTTTTTTTCGCATTTTTTGTTTGTTTTTGAATGAAATTTAAAGAAAAAAAACAAAACAAAACAAAAATTGATTTAATTTTGATTGAAATCAATGACTAATAAAGAGTTTATTCTTTGAGTAAAACACAAATGATTTTCTCGTCGTTTGCTTTCAATTCAATTGTTGGACAGAAACCGCGAAAACAATTCTCATATCAAATGATATTTTATAATAAGGTTTGAAAACAATTGCAAAAAACAAATGAAATAATGATTTAATTTGAAAAATACTATAATCTTTAATAACATTTCAATTTTCAATATAATATAAATTCATTTATCAATTATATAATCAATTGTTTGAAAGGATTACACAATTTTCGGCTCATTTTCTCAATAGATTTCAATTTTCATATTCATTGCTAATATTTAATATACAATAATGTGATTATACATAGAGTTTATGCCAAACATTAGATCCAATGGACAGTTGGTTCGCATTTAAAGTCTTATTTATATATAAAAATGAATTTTAAAAAATAAAAACTGAAAATAAATGACAAAATTAGTCAACAATTGGAGGAAAAACACTTCAATAATAATAACAACACTTTGTTTTCAATTGAGATCTAATGTTAGGCATAAAACAGTCAAACAGTTGTCTAACAAACAAATATCAGTCAAACAAAAGCGGAAACAAAAACGCATCCGATGTTTGGCGCCTATTATTCCTGAGAGAAGCCTTCCGTCTCCTCTATAGCGAAGGTCAGCTTTTCGCAGAGCTGTTCGTATGACTTATAAGGCGGTAAATCGAGTCGATTGAAACAGGTGTGACTTCGGGGCAACCAGTTCTCCTTGCCCACTTTCTCTATGCAGAACCGCTGCGGACCGTTAGACCCCATTAGTTCTGCGAATCCGCCCACCGGTACTCTACAGGTGCCTGTATTAGGGGTAGAAAAGGAGTTAAGTGGTGTGGAAAGGGGTTATATGAGTGGCCATACCAGTGACAAACTGCAGAAGTCGGGCGCGTTTTTCATTATCACATCCGTCTCTAACGAATTGCCAAAACCATATGATTTGCTTTGAATTTCGGGTGTAATGTCTATAAATGGAGTTCCGCTGCCAGTCCTCAATGTCTATCTCTTGCATACCGCACAGCAGTAACTCCAGTTCCCGTTCATCGAAATAGTGTAACCACTCGAGCGGTAAAACTTCATTAAAGCCGTCTAAAAATGCTTTTGTTTGGTCTTCTTGTCCTACAATGCGGTCAAACATTAAATGAGTTTTCATTTTTCAAAACAACACTCTTTGCAAACAAACCTCTACTGAACCGCCAGTCCGTCATAAGCCTTAAGTACTCGTCTTTGTTTTGGTCGTCAACCCGTTTATCGCCGCCATTGGCCACCAATTCGTGTGATTGTATTTGTCCTAAGATTTCAAAATCTACCGAAAAATACAATTCAAGTCCACATTCTTCGACCGAATTCTCTCTAAAGACAGACACAAAAGCCAAACATTAAATGCGTTCAACACTTAACCACAGATCTGATGATTACTTAATCCAAAGAAGAGAGTTATAGAACTCGGGATCAATTGATTCAATGTCTTTCATAACCAACTTCTTGCCTAACATTCTCTTATAGAAGGGGAGAGTAAACCCGGAATATATGAACTTTCCGTGAAATAGGGCCTAAAGTGAAGTCAAATACAATTGTTTTAGACATTAATTAAGACACAAAACGGCAAACAATTGATAGTAAAAGAGGAATGGCATCAAAAACAGTGCACACAAACTGAAACTGAAAGTCAATTACTCTTTTATATCCAAACATCAAAACAAATATTGATTTCAAACGCTTTCTATTGTATTGAGTATTGACTCTCAGTTTGTGTGCATTTGTTTCGGTAATGCGTTTCCGATAAGTGTTTTGTGAATCAAATAAATAAAGCATTTATTATTCAAAGACAACAAACCATTGCAATGAAGCGACCGATAAATCTGAAGTACAGTAAGTGATCAGGGTTCACAGACGAGGCCGGGTTTATCTGTAGGGAGTAGTTGTTTTTGCCCGCGTATTCAAACAGACAGTACATTGGATTCAATACCTAATGAATGGGTTTTGAAATCAATTGTTTAGAAAATAAAATCACTTTTGGTTTGTATTTGATATAAAAATGGGACAAAAGTTTCAATTACTTCATGAGATAACAGGAAAAACCATTCCCTGGCTATACCCCCGTAATCCAACCCCTCTTCTCCCCTGAATGTGATAAATAGTCTGCGCCTGAGCTCATGGGGTGGGACTCTCATAATGGCGTGGAAGGAGTCCTCAAAGATGTTGGCTCTGTTGACCTGTATCTTGATATGAGAGGGCAGAGCGTTGTAATGACAGAGATATCGGAATTGAGTTAATTTCCATCTGAAAGAGCGCTCATAAGCCGCGGGAACGCCGTATTGGCCTTTACCGCACTTTGGTCCCCGCGGGTCATTGAATGTCGTAGTCTTTGTGTTGTGGTCAACGAAATAAGGCGTCCCTTCAGTCGTGTACTTCATTTCCCAGCCCTGAGGCAGTGGTATCTCAGCGTTCAAGTTAGGGGTCTCTTTGCCCTGAGTTCTCGGGTCTTCCCATTGAGTAGTCTATTGAATAGGAAATGGATTTTAATAACAAATCTAAAAACACCCGAAAGTGAGGCCAAAACTCACTTTATTTTTATGATTAACGAAATACACTCTTCCGGAGGGATCGACACGTCGTTCCCAACCGTCCGGAAGCGGTTCGAGTGATGCGTCCTCTTCTGTGACACTTGTATTTGCGGTACCGTTAGTGGCCGTTCCGTTTTGATTTGAGTGGTCGTAGAGGAACCTCTGCCCGCACTGTTGCATAATAGAGCCCTGTTGTGACTGCCAGTGCTGAAAATTACGCACGTGTTCGGGGGTTGGCCTCTGCCATGTCGTCGTCCTATCAGTAAAGAGTGGTTAACACTACAAATGCAAACTAAAAAGACATACCTAGTGTTATGATCGACATAATATACCCGTCCTCTGTTGTCACGTCTCATCTCCCAACCGGGAGGTAAGGGTTGGGGTCGTTCCCATGTAGTGGACCGGGAGTTGTGGTCGACGTAATACTTTCTATTAGGGGTTATAACAAAAATATATTAAAATTGAATTCAAAATTAAAACAATTGTAACAAACCTTCCAAAGGAGTCAAACCTAATCTCCCAACCCGTCGGCAGTGGCTCTTCTTCAGCAGACGGTGGGGGCTGTTGTTGAGGTGGAGCTGCCGGCGGGGCTATTGGTGGCGGCGGTACTGCCACTGGAGGGGGAGGGGGCTGTACTGGGGGCTGGGGAGGAGCCACACGTGTAGGACTAGGCCTGGGAAGGGCAGCGTCTGACTCAAGTCTTTGCGGAGTAGCCACAGCACTGGCATTAGAGTTCGCAAGTCTGGGATTGGGATCATTGAGTGACCAACGGGGCAGTGAACTCATGATTGTCGACACACCGTTAGTCATACCGTTAGCCACACCGTTAGGCACTGATCCGTTTGCGGTCACACTTTCACCACCAGAAGCGGTGGCCGTACTTTGAGCACCAGTTGTCGGCGACGGCACTGGCATTGCATCCGTATCTCCGATTCGAGGCAATAGTGGTGTCGATGACGAGGGACTGTTAGTGTCGTTGTTAGAGACAGGTCTGACCGCTAACTGCCGTGAATTCTCTTTTGCCGGAAATCGCGTCAAATCCACTCTTAATGCGTCAAACATTGTATACAAATAACAGGGATTTCTACTCGTCTTCGGCCCCGCATTGGCCGGTGATTGCAACTGCAGAGGACAGGCCAGCCGTTCCAGCGATCCATTATTGCGCTTCAGGAGGTCGTAGACGTCGACTGTGGTCTCCCCTATCAGTGCATCCCTTTTGATGGAGTTGTGGTTAAAGACTCGCAAATGTATTACAGAATACGGAGAAACAAATCTGTGGACAGAGTTTTGGACACAAATTAGTGTTGAATTAAACAATCGTTTTGTGCATTCATTTGAGCACTCATTACAAAACAAGACATTATTTTAAGTGCTTTTCAATCGATATTTGCTTTGAGTTTAAGTAACCATTAATTAGTGCTTTAAATGACTATTAAACTCAAGGTTTCATCGATTTTTGAGGACAAGTGCGGTAATGGTTACTAACAGTGGAAACACTTCATCCCATTTGGGATTATAAGTGGATTTGTTGTAATCTGTTTTATTAGGGGCTCCGCCGTCGACAGTGATCTCAACGTAAGGGTCGGGTTTGAAGAAAGCTGTGGTCGCAGACAACTTCGCTGACGATACTGTCCACCGATCCGGTGATAAACAGAGAGACAATTAGTGAATCAATTCAATGGTCATTAAAAGTGGTCTTTAAATACCCGTTAGACTCAAATCAAACAACAGTTCAGACATTGAGTGCTTTGGAGACCAGTTTCGCAACGATTTGTCGGAAATTAATGTAAAAAAACGGTAAAAATAAACAACAATTTCAACACTAAAGACACGAAAAGCACTGAAAGGTAACCAAAAATACTAAACAATTAAACAAACAATTAATGAGTCGTTTGAATGGCTTTTCATTTGTAATACAAATCAATATTAATATTATTATTATTATTACTATTTTTTGGACACTTTTGGCCAAAATATCGGTGAAAACAAACTTCACTTCAATTGAGTCGTGAATTTGAAGCCAATCTATAGATTGAGATAAAAATTGATTAAAAGATAATGAGATTAAAATCAATTCACAGATCATATGATTGAAATGAAAATACACACAAAATCTTACATTAATTTAAATAACAATTAATTTAATTGTGAATAAAGAGTTCAAACACTAAACAGGGTTAACCCAGGGTTTCAATCATTTTGTAGGCGTTTTGTAATTAAATTACATTTCAATTGTAATTATAATCACTTTTTTGTACTAAATATACACAAAATGTGAGACAAAAACAGTGAAAACAAAAACTCAATTCAATTATTAATATTAATTTACAAATCAAAAGGTTTAGTGTTTTATACACTGTTTATAGACTCAAAACAAATCAACACTTAATCACTATTTTCTGCTTTTATTTGTTTATTAACTAATAGTCAGTAATTTAGTTGAAAATAGTTTACGTAATATTAAAATTCATTATTTAATTAGTGAAGACATATTAAATTCACTGCAAATACAGTCCATTAACTGTTTTTAAATACATTTAATTGTTTTGCAATTTATTATTGTTTTTCAGTTTTTACAGTAAATAATATTTATATTCAGTTTTGACTGTATTTTTGCATTTTTTTTCAATATTATCCTCACTTCCAGTGTCTTGTGTTTCGCTGCAAATGACGCACAGATAGGAGCTAACAGTGCAAATCGATAGGTGCTCTACTGTATCCAAACCTGTATAAACACTGTACTCTTTTGCCCCCCTTTGCAATAATCGATGCATCTTGCTCACTTTTATTTTTCTTTACCTTATTTCTGGTACAACCAAATGAAAAACCATTGTTTTGGTACTATTTTATGCGCATAAAAATGAACAATCAAGAAAAAGAGTAATAATTTAGCTTGCTAAATTTATAATAATGTAGGATTTATGCTCTTAATAGTTTAATAAAAGGGAAATAATTTATTAAATAAAATATCATGCTCATCTCATTTAATAAATAATAATTACAGACATAAATTACAGTTATTACAATCATAATTATGTAAATTACAATAAGTAATGTAAAGAAAAAATAAACAGGTACAAATATTTTGTAGACAATCCTAATTGGAAATACACGTGAATTTGGAATAAAACTATGAGCTTAGTTCAATATTTCAAAAAAAATGTGAATTAAGTTAACGTAAACAGAAATTATAGACTTTTATAAATGAAATAGAATTGAGTTTTAGTGCATAAAAGGTGACAAATATTTGTGAGACGTTAACTCAATATTTGAATCAATGAAACTGGATTTGCACTGAAAATACAGTGAAACCCGACTACAAGTACGTCATCCAAAGGGCGTATCTCTTGAAATGACTGCCATTTTATTACATTATTTATCAATTTATTTATGATTTTTAAAATATTAAGCAAAAAATATTATCAAAACAAATAAATAATTTAAATATGAGTTCAATTAATTAATTAATTATTGTTTAGTGAAAGCCATTAATAGTTTGTAATTTACTTTTTGTGTGTTTTTTTTATATCACTATTAAATAAACATTTATTTAATTAATAGTTGTTTTCATTTGATTTGATTTAAGGCTTAAATGAAATACAAATAAAAGCAACAAATCGTGAGTTGAAGTGAAGTTAAGGACAAAACACACGAAAACATCAAATCATTTGTGTTTTTGGTTCACAACTACTGTTAACACAGTTTTGTAAGACATTTATCACTTGTGTTGTTGTCTTTGGATGCGTTGACACTATGATGGAGACCATGGATCAGATGAACGCCAGTGCGGCCAACAAGAGGCCAAACGTTAACATCAATTACCAGACGAATGGCAGTTCTGTCGGCGCCGGCAGTCCTGGACAGCAGACCAGTGGTGACCAACAGAACGGCTCTTCTGGTCAGTCGTCGGCTCAACAGTCAGTAAACAGTGGACAGCAGTCACAACCGGCTAACGGTATGGGCGGACAGCAAATGAACGCCAATCAGTCGCCGAGCGGTCAGTCGAGTGCCGGTCAGCCCACGTACTCTATACCCGGTATTGTCCACTACTTGCAGTACGAGTGGCAGAGGTTTGAGATGCAGAGACAGCAGTGGGAGGTATGGTATCAATGATTTCCTATTAATTTGTCATTCATTTTGAATATGTTTTTGAGATTTTCATTAATTTTTCAACTTTTGATTGATTTGTGTTTCAATTAGTTTGACATTCATTTCAGGTTTTATTCCCAGAGTTTTGTTATCCTCTTATGTTATCTGCATTTTATAACCCTTTCCTCTCCAGTGTTATCGTTGAAAGTCATTGAACTGTTTCTTTACAAACCATTATTTCATTTCAATTAAAATTTGATTAAAAATTATCTAAACTTTTGTGTAATTAGTGTTTTTTTGAGCAAAAAATTTAAACTCATTTCTTGAGACAAAGTATTTGTATTTCAACACAACTTGTATTGAAAACTGATCTGAGATTAGGATTAAATGCTATTTAAAAATGAGAAATAGTTTTTATCGCAAATCATTTGATCCGAAAAATACATTGCAATTGAAATCTATGTCAAAACTATATTAGCATTTATTTTGAGCACTGATTAGTGAATAGTTAGACAACAAGTCATTCAAACAATTTATAAATAAATCATTTGGTAATGAAATATGTCTTCAATACAGACGAGAAAAGGCTAAAAATAGTTTACATTTTTATCTCTAGTTATGAGAAAATAAAAACTCAATTTCAATACTAATCAAGTGTTTCATTGAATACAAGATTGCAGTGAAAGAGCAAAAAGTTTTTGAGCTTTGAATTTATCCATAATTTCTTGAATATTAGAGAAACAAAAAAGTTTTTGAAAACAAACGAAAAATCCATAAAAACTATTCAAAAAATAATTTATTGAATAATTCAATGATTTGTTTCAATAAGTTATGCAAAAGAAATGATAATTTTTTTGTTTTGTTTTTTGAATCCATTTCTCATTTTAATTGAGAATTTCTTTCCATTAATTTCAATGTCAGAGAAATAAATAAATTTTGATTTGATTTATAAAATATGCATTTTTTTGTACATTAATTGAGAAATTGTTTTTTGAAATGTATTTTAGTATTCAATACTCGTTTTTGAGATCAAATATATTATAAGTAATAAAAATTTAAATTAATTGTGAGATAAAGGCTCTGCAAATGCATTCATGTCTTTGGTTGACAGGCCCTCTGCAGCTCTGAGCACAGTTAGCATTGGTTTTGATTTTATAAGAGTTAACACACTTTTTCGCATTTGATATACAGTTTTGATCCGAAAAAATGCATTTGCAGTCAGTTTTCAGTGATATTTGAAACCCATTTCGTTATTAATACTCAAAAAGTTGTTAAAAGTTTTGTACATTTTATTGAATATTAGTTTTAATGTTATGTTTTATGTATTGTTTGTGATGACAGGTGGAAAGGGCTGAACTACAGGCTCGAATAGCTCTACTACAGGGTGAGAGGAAAGGCCAGGAGAATCTGAAGAATGATTTGGTCCGACGTATAAAGATGTTAGAGTACTGTCTGCGACAGGAAAGGGCTAAATACCATAAATTAAAGTTCGGGTGCGATCCACCAAATATGGCCACTAATAACGATGAGCTCAAAGAACTGAACTCCGATTTAGACGAGTCTATGATGAGTGAATCGGGCGGACAGACAGCTGTCAACTGGAAACAGGTATGGCTTGTGATTAACAGTCACTTTATTCCCCTTTTATTCATAATTTGTTCCCTTTTTTGAACTTTTTGTTCAAAACTTTTGAATTTATTTTTGAAAATAATTTTCTTATTCTTCAATTAGTTTTTGCTTTTTATTAGGTTTTGATATAAAACTTCAATTCATTTGAATTTTTTACAAATCTTTTGGTGTAAAGAAATTTTTATGCATTCCTTTGAACACAGTTTTCGTGACTTTAACTCACGATTTGTTCAATTATTGCCTATTTTTTACTGTATTTCTTGTTTTTGTTTCACAAATAGACAAAAAAAATTTTGTTTTTGTTTTGTTTATGTTTTTTATGCTTTTTCTCTATAATTAATTGAATTTTTATTTTTTGCCCCTATTTTCCCCTTAAACCCAAAGGGAAGGCAATTATTGCGACAGTATTTACAAGAGATTGGATATACGGACACTATTATTGATGTCCGGTCTAATCGGGTTCGGAGTCTATTGGGGTTAACCACTAACACCAGTCTAGAAGAGTCTCAGACGGGAGCACAGGATTCGAGTGACACTTCTGTCCGGAAACTGAATGATGCAAAGTTGAAGTCATTTGAAAGGGGCACTAAAGTCAATTTGGATGCCGGTGCCAATTGGCGACCTGCCAATGCAATGGTCACCGACGCGGAGGCCAGCGTTTTGGCCACTTTTGAGTTCCTTAACGAACAAAGAGAGGGAAGAACTCAGGAAGAGGTGGACGAAGAAGAAGATGAAGAGGAGAACGATGAGATCGATACCAATAGAAGTGCCGGTCCTTATGCTATAGATTCGGAAACCGAAGAAGTTTTGGCAGAATTTGATTTCCTGTCAACACATCCAAGCGGTGAGCAAAAGGACGGCACTCCTTGGGGTAGACCTGGTATTTAATCCGATATACAAAACACTGGAATTTGTTTTTAATCACTATTTTTCACATAATCTTAGGTTCGGGTAAAGATGTGGTGGACATCGGAGAACTGGCAGCGCTTACAGTGGCCAACGAATCGTTAGATTTGAACGGTTCGGCCGCTAATTCCTCGATGAGTACCGAATTCAGAAAGACCTGGAACCCAAAATACATTCTCAAGTAATTGAATATAATTTTAATCAAAAGTTGATTTGATTTTTGAGTTTTGATTGCATTTTCTGTTAATTGAGTTTTAATTTGCTTTTAAGAGAAAGCGTTTCATTTGTTTCAGACATTAATTCATTGAAACAAATGATTGATTTGTTTCTCTCTGAACCTATATCTCAGCAAAAATAACTCAAAAATGAAACGATATTTCAATTATTGATAAAATAAAAGGAAAACAGAAATAACTATTGAAAGGATTGAAAGCATTAATGATTTGTTTGCGTTTCTATCCCTTAAATCACTCCAACATTAGATCGCATTTCGATTGCGTTCGTTGTCTTAGATTTCACGCCACAGAACCGCTTCTGATAACCGGTTCCGAAGACGAAACACTCAAACTCTGGAATCTAAACAAAACCCAACAGTCAAACAAAGGTAAACACCTTTTTGGGCCAAACATTCAATTTAATCAATCATTTGCTAATCACTGGTCTCTACTCTATAGGCAAACAACAGCAGACGACGGGTCCGACTGCCGGCACAACCTTTGATTTAGAGCCCGTTTATACCTATAGAGGTCACACATCCCGAGTGCTATCATTGGCTGTCAATAACAATACGATATATTCGGGCGCACAAAGCGGTCAACTAATGATTTGGTCGATCCCTTCAAACATTGCAAACATCGATCCATACGACGCCTACGACTCCAGTCTTCAATTGTGTCAAATCGATGGCCACTCAAACGCTATTTGGTCTTTAGTTACCATACCTACGACCACATCCGCTTCCCCCCTCCTGTGCTCGGCAGCTGCAGATCAAACCATCAAAATATGGGACACATCTCGCTATCATTGCGTCAAAACCATTACAATAGAGGGTAAACTAAATGCCATTTCCTTTTGATTGTAATGTTTATTAAATCGATTATTTGATTGATTGTTAGGCACAACACGACCGACCAGTTTGGCAGCCATTGCACCGCATAATAATAATAGCGAAAGTAGTTCTCCATCACTATTGGCCGCAGCCTTTACTGACGGCTCTATTAGTGTTTACGACTTAGAAGCCACCTCTCAGTCCACTCCAGTGATGACCTTTGAGGCCGGTTCTCCAGGACGGGTCAACGCTATAGCAATTCATCCAACTATGCCTGTAGTGGTCAGCGCTCATGAGGACCGGCAGATCAAGTTATGGGATCTCAATAGCGGTTAGTATTTTGTTTAAAAATAAATAAGATTTTGATTTAATATTTTGTAATTTGACTCAAAAAACAGGTAAATGTTTGCACGCAATGGTTGCACATCTCGATGAGGTTACATGTCTGGCCTGTGATCCCAATGGACTGTATTTATTGAGTGCCAGTAAGTCATTCCTTCTTTACTTTATCATACATTTTAATCATTTGAACTGAAAAGACGTGTATTTCTTGTGTAAACATCTGTTTTCAAAATATTTATATATTTTTTGATTTACTTTTTAATACTATTTGTGTTTTAGACAAACATTTCAATGATTGAGAGAAAAGTGTAGTTTTATTATTGTCTTAAGTTTGAGATTTTGCTTCAATTTATGATTCAATTCATTAATTTTGAGGAAAAATATTTGAATTTTTATGAATAAAACGAAACACTAATTGAAATTCATTTCATGTTTTTGTTGCCAAACATTAGTTAACATTAAATTTATTCACTCTTTATATGTTATGATTTATAAATACTTACGAATTGTTTATACAATTAATTAAAACTTATTTTAAGTGAATTGATATTATATTAAAACCCAAAACCACTTATCGCACAATCAGGTCACGACTGTTCAGTGCGTTTGTGGAACTTTGACAGCAGAACGTGTGTCCAAGAGATCACATCCCATCGGAAGAAGTTTGACGAAGCGATCTTTGACGTGACGTTCCACCCGAGTAGGCCTTACTTTGCCAGCGGAGGGGCCGACGCTTTGGCCAAAGTGTTTGTTTGATTACAATTCAGTTCTTCTAACGATATATTGAAAACAAAGACAAAATCACTTCTCGACTCAAAACCCGACACTTTTTTCACTCATTTTTTTGCTAATTATTTAATTATAAAAACAATTAAAACATTTCATCAAAACTGAAGTAAAACTTAATAATTGTATTAATTTTTAATTAATTTAACGTTTGATTCAAATCATTGTTTTTTTGACAATAATTTACAGTAAATATTAATTCAATTTTTGTTTCATCTCTGAAAAACAGTTTAAAAGTTTTTGTGTTTTTCTCACTTTTAAACAAAATATTATTTTTGTTTTGTTTTAGGCTTTAATTGAATGAACAGTTATTTTCACCAATATTTGAGTTATTTATTAATTAAATTGATTTTTTGGAGGCATTTATTGATTCATTGATTGAATTGAAGTAATCATTCAATTGTTTTGATTCATTGTTTGCTAACATTTTAAGGGAAAGACAAAGACTAAAGACAAACCAAAACTAACTTAAAATAAGACAAAATAAATGACATTTTTAAAACTATTGTTTATATTTATAGAGAAATTACAACTGTTTTCCGATTTCTTTCTTATTGTTGTGAAGGAAAAGGCGATAAGAAATATGAAAATCATTTATTTTATACCAATTTTTATTAAATCTTTTTCTCATCTCTTGTTTTAAATGATTGTAATTTAGGAATGAATTAAATGTTTTGAAAGTGTTTTTCAAATTTTTCTTAGAATTTAATACTCATTTCAGTTATGAATAAATCAATTGTTTTTCAAACTTCTTCGACAACTGATTGAGAAAATAGTATTTGTTTTTAGGTTTTATAAACAATAATTAACTTTCAATTACTTTCTAAAGTGTTTAACTATCACTTCATAACGGGTGCAAGAAATAGGTGAGTGAGGTCTGAGATCTGTTCATCCCATTCCTCATAGTCCTGACCCCAAACCCCAATGCGGTTACGATTTTTTAAGTCATTTTTTCATTTATTGTATTTTTATTTATTTATTTTTTTTGCCCAGAAGTCAACAATATTTTGTACTTTTTTGTGAATAATTGTATTTATGTTTGAATTTACGATTAATTTTCAAAAACTGATTATTAATTTCAAAAAGAGCTCAAACTTTGTTTTATTTTATGTGAAAATTACATTTGAATTGATTTTTGTATTTAATTATTGAACAAATGTTTGCATTTATTCACGAATTTCTTTATATAAAAGTTATTTTTAATTATTTATATTCTCTTATGAATGAAATACAAGTTTTTTCTGTGTCTTTGATTCAAAAGTTTTGAATGTTTTGTATATTTTTTTTATTATACTATTATTTAAATATATTTTCAATCATATTCACAATTAGTCTGTTTTTGAATTTCCACGACTTTTCCACTAATTTTCAATAAATATTTTAAAATATTTTTTCCTTTATTTTCACTTCAATTGTAATCGATTTGAAAACTATTTGAGTTATCTTTTGCTGTGAAATAAAGTTCACTGAATTTAATGCTAAACTGATATTTCAATTGAATCACAATTTTCTCATAAATTCAATACAGTATTCATTTATTTTACATAAACTCAGACAAAAACACAACAAATGGTTAATCCGTTGATAAGAAAAATAATTTCAAAAATGAAATGAAATAAAAAAGAAAATTAATCCAAAAATGGGATCCAATTATTCAAATAAAAAATTATCGTTGAAATCATTGAATCAAAAATCACTTGAAAATCAAATTTCGTTAAAAGTTTGTAAGTTTTTGATTATAAAAAGAGATAACAAAAACTCAGGTTTTTATGAATCCTTTCCACAGGTTTTACCGTTTTTTTCTTTTCATAAAATCTATTTATAAAACAACTGTTTTTAAAATAAAGTTTTGCTTTCATTGCCTCAACTTATTTCACATTTAAATAATTCTCAAATTAATTTCAAATTAAGGGAAAGAGAAATAAATATCAGATTTTTATTATTAAAACATTTATATTTTATGTGTTTTTTATGCTTTAATACTATGAAAAGTATTATTAAATTGTATACAAAACTAGATATAAATTAAATTAACCTTTTTAATATTTTAGGGGAAAATATACCTTTCCTTTGGGTTAACTGTTTTTGCAATCAATTCAATTGAAACTCAATAGAAGTGAAAATAATTTTTAAATCTCTGTTGAAATCTCGTCAAAACACGGATCACTAAATCTATGTTATCAATTAAAATTCAAGTCAAATGAGATCTTGCTTAAATATTGGTAAATCATTACTAATTTTTTTTATCTATGTCAATTAAATATATCAACTCTTCATATAACTTTTAAAGTTATTTAAATCACATGAGATATAGAAATATAAAAACTAAATTACTTTACAATATATTCTGTTATTGAATAAGTTTTATAAAACCCCCTTTGGGTAACAATTTAAGGCATATCTCAAATTCACCCAAATTTGTAATTCATATCAATATAAAAATAGTTTTTTTATTAAATACTTTATTAAATTATGAAAAAATATGCAAGTACAGTTTGAAAAATAATTAATATCCCTTCCCCTACCCTTTGGACTGAATATCAATTTGAATTCAAATTCTTTGTTCAAAACTACTTATACTTATTGAAGAGATATTTGTTTAAAGATATCAATGATTTCATTTGTTTTACACAAAACATATATTATATAAAGTTATTAAAATATATATTTGAAAGCAAAGTCGACTCAAATATAGGATCAGTTCAACTGTTATGCCGATTGTTAGCCCAATATCCGGATCAATGCCAACAAATCTCTTCTCCAACAAGAAATATATGTCTGAAAACACCAGAAGATTATAAACTAATATATCTTTTCGTAATTCTTTGACTGACGAGCGATGGATGCGATAGAAATGTAAATCAAAGAAAACCTCAAATACTATGACTAAAAGTATTGACGAAAAAATGTATTCATATAAATGTCTGCGAAAGACATCACCAGTTGTTTCAAACATATGATAAAACGATAACAACATTATCAACAGTGAAATTGTCGCCACAATTGAAATCAATTTAGTGATCAGTTCTGTGAGACTTAATATTCTGTCCTCCCGTTCCCAAACTCTCCTCTGATTATTGACATCAATATTAACCCCTTTATTGACTTCATTTGGCTCTGAGAACCACATTTCGGCTATGGGTTTGAAATCCTCTTTAGAGATAGGAATCCATTGAAGTTTTGGTCCATTTGTTGCCGAAATAAACTCTTTTGTGTCTAATATTGTTTGTCTTAAGACTTCCTTCAATAGATCTGATTCTTCAATCATTCTTGTGATGAGATTATAATAAAAGAGATTAAAAGTGATTTAAATTACAAATTGCAAAAAAATTGTGTCTATTTTTGGGTTCAAAATAAAACAAAATGTTTTATAAAATAATTCAGTTTTCAATTGAATTATATTTTGAATGATTGTGTGAATGAGACTAACAATTGATTATTTATTAATATTAGTGATATTTGTGTTTTCAGGGTATTTTTATATCAATCAATCAGTGTTTACTTGTTTTTAATTTGTTTATTGATTTGAAAATTAAAAAACTTATAAAATATTTATAACACAAAAACGCAAAATATAAATAACTGTATTTACACCCTTAAGGGTCAATTTAGGTAAACGTTTGTTATCACAATTGAGCACATATTCAACCCTGGTTAAATATAATACGCCGATAAAAAGTAAAGATAATTTCTATGCCATCAAATCAGCTCATTATTAATTAAGTGCACAGTTATTGAGTTCTTGTGCCATCATTTTAAGTGCTAATTATAAGACACAAAAAGTGAATATCAATTGTTTTGAAAACGATTTTCTAATTACATAAGTGTTTGAAGTGTTTTAAGTGTTTGCCTTATTTTGTTAAATAAACTTTTGATTACATATCAATAATTCAATTGAATTAAACACTTATTGAAAAATAGTTTAATTGAAAAATGAGTTTAAAATCTTTATATTTAACTCAAGATATAGTATTTGTGATTAAATATTTCAGATATTAAAGAGAAATAGAAAATTACTTTTGGATTGAGATCTGAATCAAAAATATATTCATTCAAAACCTGATTTCAATTTCACTATTATTAGTATTTATTTACAATTACTTAACCATTATTTACAGTTAAATCTGTTTTGAGAACAAACTCTTACTATTAATACAGAAATAAAAGATTAAATTAAAAAAAATAAATTTTATATAAAATTGAGTTTTCAGTGTAAAACGTGTTTTAGTGTTTAGTAGTACTGAATATGTTTTGTGGAAATTAGTATAAGATTTCCAACAAAATACTTGTTTTTCAAATTCAATCCTAACTTTCATTTGAATTAATGGATAATTATTTTAGACTTAATATGAATTTTATGATAAAATCGTTTCAATTGTAAAAAACTATTTTCAAACACAATGTTTAGGGAAAAAAGGATTTTTTTTTATTTCATTATGTTTTAATAATTTCCATAAAAATCTTTAAATAAATTAATTTTCAAAATAAAACCCAACTTTTGAGTGAAGTATTACTTTTCACTGAAATTACATTCAAAACTATTTTAATCTTCAGTTTTTTTGTAACAAAAACATCAATTAATTATTCAAATGATAAAAAAGATAAAATATTATTCCCAAAAATAGTTATTTGATTGAAAACAACAGACAATTACAGCAAATATAACAGAAAAATGGATTTAAAATATTGCAAATATTTTTCAATAAATTATTTAATGTTTTAAACAATAGCTAATAATTTAATTGAAAACTTCATTCAAATCTGTATTTTTATTGTTTTGTCATTTTTTTCACTCAATGTTTTGCACAAAAACTCAATTCAATTCATAATAATCTTTTCATTAATCAAAATATTATAATGGATTTCATAAGTTCCCAAAAAACAGCTCTCTATTCGCACCGACTGTTTAAACGGACGGTAAGCTTAAAAATAGATTCAAATAAATAATAACTAATTTTTTGTTTTGTTAAGACAAGAGAGATATAAATGATAAGTAAATTGAATGAGAAAAACAATACAACAAACCTATTGTCTGATAAAAATAGTGTGTTTTAAATGTTTGAGTGAAAAAAGTGGTAAAGATTTGAGTGAATGATTGAAACCTATGATTAAAATACGGGTTAAGACTATTGACAATTAAATAACGGATTACTAATACATCACTTGTATTGCAAAACATGTTTTTTATTTAATAAACAGTTATTTTTACATTAATTAGTGTTTAAATAAAAAGAGATTGAAATTTAAAGATATAATTAGTTTTGACTTTTATTTCAATTCATTTTTCATTTAAATACATTAATTCTCAACAAAAGACTACTCCAAAGGCAACTGGTTCTCAAAACCCCCCTTACATTACATTATATTTTATTATTTAGTTATTATATAATCTTATGTTTAATACAATAGATAATAAAATTTAAAATTATTTTTACATAAAATGTATTTTCAATTTTAAAAATAATTTTCTCCGCTTTTGAAAATGTTTTTCGTGATGTCCTGAACGTAGGAGTCGTTTATAAAATTATTGATTAAAAATAGAGAGACCCGGGAGTGAGTGAGTGTATGCTTGTGAGGAGAGGGAGAGCAAAGAGTGTGTCAGTCGGTGCTCAGGTCAAGTTTACAAGTTTAGC
>JAQGAT010000577.1:0-27451 GCA_034687845.1 Pantelozetes paolii | reverse complement strand
GGTTATATGTTTTAGATAAA
Organism: Pantelozetes paolii; assembly: GCA_034687845.1. Classification (NCBI taxonomy): domain Eukaryota; kingdom Metazoa; phylum Arthropoda; class Arachnida; order Sarcoptiformes; family Oribellidae; genus Pantelozetes; species Pantelozetes paolii. The sequence continues at coordinate 27,431 of JAQGAT010000577.1, read as the reverse complement.
TCAAACTCTTTTTTAACTCATGATTCATACCCAGTGATGCTATGAGAGCGCTGGCGGATATCTCTTAAGTTTGCTATCATTTCCTGTTTTTTCATAAGATTTTTAAAAATATTATTCAAATCAACATTTGTTTTATTAGGGCTATAGGTTTGGCCGCGTGTTTCAGTTGGGGCCAAATCGGCCAAATGGCTGCACCACACCTACTGGTGCTGGTAATTAAACATTCGATAAATAGTCAATAAACTTTAATAACAAATTTGAACAGGCTGAGCTAATGGCTCCGTTTATCCCAATCGGATTGTGTGGTTCTCTAACTGTGGTTGGGGGAGGACTATCACTACTGTTCCCATCATGTAATCGAAAGCCATTACCCAATACTCTAGAAGAAGCAGAAAACAAGAGACTTCCGGCACAACTGAAGCAGAGATATCCAAGTTTTCGTGATTTTAAAAGTGGAAAAATGAGTTTAATTGCCGTCTCTGGCAGTGGTGTCAACGGAAATGTATACACAATAGCACCCAATGGTTTGGACAAAACAAATGTCAAACAATCACAACATCCAGAAGTTAATGAAAGCCACAACTTATACGAACAAAGATCAACAAAAACAGTATTGAATAGAAATGAAAGCACTGGTAGTATAACAGGTCTTATGGCTAACCGACCCAACACTGTATACAATGAAGACACGGATTCAAGACTTTCCGATTTGGAGGAAATGAATGAATCAAATAATTGGCGATTATTTTCAAATCAATTCAATGTTAACTCAAACACAAAAACCCCTTTCAATCGATTGGATTCATATGACGTCAACAGATCTCCAAGAGATGCAGACCTTTTGGGTCGACCATCGGTTACGGCCAACAGATATGCCAACGGTTTGGCACACAATATGAGACAAACTCAAAGTCAGGCCAGAGATTCGGTCGCAGAAACTAATCTGTGATTGACTTCTAACTCAATGTTAACTCAAATGTAAATATCATTTAATAAATCAATTATTGTTTAAAAAATAATAAAACATTAAAAATTGAAAAATTATTGTATGAATGGACAGACAGACAGACAGTCTCTCCAATGTCTGTTAGCTTTTTAATGACTAAAAACAAAGAGGACATGCGGTCGCCAATTATGGTCAGTGGTTAGTGAGAGATGTCTTCATTTCAACCAATTGTTTGTTATAATTAATAAATTCTGGTTTAGAGACAGAGTTGTCGTCTATTTTGAAGTAATTGTGAAGAAATTGTAAAAAATAGTTACTTTATGAATGAGTCTATCGTTGGATCACCCATAATATATTTAACCCAGATGATCCCAAATTGATTCGTCTTTTGTTTAAAATAAACATTAAATTAATTAAAAAATTGTATCACTTTTGAGACCAGAGTTACCCTAAAAGACCAAATTGTTTGTCTTGAATGCAGTGAAGAAATACTATAATGGCGTGAAATAAGTTGTTTCTTCCGATCGGCAGATCCCAAACCCCGTCCTCTTCTGTCCACACCTTATAATGCGGTGGATTTGACTTGAATTCCAAAATATAAACAACACTTTTGGGAATCACACCTAAAATATAGGAATCAATGAATGTCTTTGTTTTCTTCAAATTTAAACAACCTTTGGCTGACTTGTAGTATAGATTAGTGAATGCCTTTCCCTCTGGACTACTGGGGTTAGAGGGAAGGCGTAAATCCATGTAAGTGCAGAAAAAATGCATTAAAATCTGTTTTATTAAATGAAATACAAATTAATATTCAATTGAAGTGAAAACCCAATGAAAACCCAATATGACCTCCGAATCCGTTACCAAATCTTCGGTCCAAGTCTTGAGATTATAAGTTCCGCCTGAGTTCCACTTGAATTGTCCGACACAACCACCTTTGGACAGATCTGTGGTCATTGTTATCAACATTAAGTCATCAGTGAATTTAAAATCAATTAAACCTCGGATTCTTTGGACCAAATATTGTTGATTTGATGTCAGTTCAAGAAATGGTAAAACACTGGCCAGGGATGAGAACTCAGGTTTTTTAATGTCAACCAATTGTTTAATGTTTTGAAGACTTGTTTCTGTAATAAAACCAATGAATGAAATCACTTAACAGCGAGTGAGTGGACGAACCGCCGATAAAAGCGTCAAAATGACCGCTTCTGACCATTTCGTCGTTGATTTTGTCCATCTGCTGAACGACTCGACTAAGAATTGTAAGACTAATCCATTTCCTTATGTTTTCAATCCATTGATTCAAAATTGTTTCATTGATTTTCAGTTTCAATAAAAGCTATAAAAAATGATAAATATTTGGGAATAAGTGTTTAATATTTACCGAATCCATGGCCTTTGAAGTCGTGGCCGAAGTGGTGACGGAGTCAAACTCAACGTTATTTAAACGCAAAGGGGAGTCAATAGCGCACTGATATGTGATTTGATTGATATCATCGACTAATGGAGACATCGATTGGTTGAGAAGAGGACTCCAACCGGTGTTTAAAGTATTGGTTTGTCTTCTCTTCTCTGAATCTGTAATCTCTTCCAACAGCTGTTCTTTTCGTTCAAAGTCTTTGAGATAATCCTGTAATTGATGTTCATTTCTGACAATCGATTCATTTGTCACTAATTTATTGGCACTTCTTCTTAAGCGAACCAATTTTGAGCCGTCCCTCACATCTGGACTCTTGACAGGACTGTTGTTCTGTGTGTGTCGTTCAAAATGCCAGGACGTGGAGGTCGTGTCCAATGAACAGTCGGACAATGAGCTGGTGTTTAGATTTGATAATTGGGTTGAATTGAGTGATGAATGTCTGTCCAAATCAGACATTAAACTCATTTCAAAGACGGGATTAACTGAAGGGATAAGTGTTTGAGTGTTTGAATCACTCAATTGTGTCCACAATTTAAACCCCAATTCATTGTCTTTAATACCAAAAGCTTTCATTTGATTGGAAGTCAACTCCAAATCAATCATTAAATGCTTTCTCCAAAACCAAAGACACAAATCATACAAAGCGTTGACAATAAGAGTCAAACATATTATCACTTCTAAAGAGATGTGAAAACAATTGCTTTAAATAATCATTAAATCATTAAATCATTAAAATCTCACCAAAAATGTAAACAAAAGTCTTTAAAATGTTTGAATCGATAAGACATGACATAAACGACTGGTTTCTGCAAATGAAGACAAAGTGAGTGATTGTGTCATCACTTGAGACAAAGTAATCGTAAATACATATCAAAGACTATAATCAGAGCCGAAATGGCATTAATTGCGGACCAAATGAGTGAATGTCTTGATTGAGACAAAAGACGTCTTCGTTTGACCACTAAATCCATTGTCGGCTCAGAGTTTGAGTCAATACTGAAAGACATATAATATTAGACAAGAAATACATTGAAATGATTTGAAAATGATTTGAAAACTAACGAAATGTTCATAACTTTTGTCTAAATTTAATTCAATTTCAAACAAAATTTGTTTATATTTTTGGCGCCATTTGTCACACAATTCACTGCAAATGCCATTCAATGCCATTCAATGCCTACCAGTGCTTATGTGTCCACACCTGGAGGTAGACTTAGAAACCAAATTGATCAAGTTCTAACCTAATATATAATTCTTGTTAATACTGAAATGGACATTGCTCAAAAGTTAATTTCCACAACAGTGGACCTGGAGTGAGTCGTGGACTCTTTGATCAAGATAATATCGCAAAGCATTGGATTTTAACCATATTTTACCACAAAATAAATGATAAATTATAGGCTCAAGAATAATGAGTTTAATTTCTACAAGGTTCAATTTGTTTAATAGAATTATTTGATCATAAATTATATAAATTGTTATTAATATGAAAATAATCGTCAAATAAATGATAATATAGTGAATGTTATCAACAGTACTGTCAGTACAGTCAGTATTGATATTACTAATACCAATAGTCCGATACAGCGATACAGTTGTCATATGTTTATTGCATTAAAGGCTATGTCTATACAAATGTAGAGTTAGTTATCATATAATCATTTATTAATTAATATACTCTAATAAATTGTTAATATCATAATTTAACCAAGGAACTCTAGAGAGGAACCTTGCTAATATTGAATATTATAAACTCGCATTAAATAATAATTGATTGATTGTCTGAAAAAGTGAGACATACTTTGTGTATGAGGTCATAAGTGAGACATACTTTGTATATGAGGTCATAATGTGTTTGAAGTGTTAGACAATTGAAAACAAATCAGTATTTGATATAATTTTGTGATATTTTATATCAAATGATAAATCAATTGAAAAGTATTGCAAACAATTGCCAATCAATTGCCAATCAATTGACTCTAAAGTGATGTCAAATTAACTGTAAATTTATGGACAAATCAATGACAATGTCTTCCGTTTGGCCTCCAATTGGTCTCCGATTGTGTCCAACAAATCGTTTCCGAGTGTCCACATATAGAGCACTGGTATTGCTGTTGACATTCATATCGTATACGACTTACCACTTATCTCGCCGTCCATTAAGTGTAGTGAAGAATGTCTTGAGTCGTAACTGTTCTGAATTGGATTTACCACAAGATGTTGTCGTTTCCAACACTTCCAACCCTCCCAACGATTGGTGCGATTGGAAACCATTTGGTGGAAGCGATTCAAACATACTTTTGGGTATATTTTGGGTATTTTCTGGTAATTGTGACACAAATTGATTACCAATTGATATATGTTTAGGTGTTTTGGACTCAAGTTTTCTCTTCTCTTACGCCTTATTTATGTTTATATCGGGTTTTGTGGCCGAAAGATGTCATTTAAGATACTTCTTGTCGTTAGGGATGCTATTGAGTGGTGTCTTCACGTATGCCTTTGGGATTGCCTACTATTATGACATCCATTCCATCTATTATTTTATATTAATTCAAATAATTTGTGGTAAATATTGATTCAATTCATAAGGGATTCGGATATTAATCAATAACTCAATGATGAGGTGCTCTTCAAACGACTGGTTGGCCGGCAGTGGTGTCATCGGTGGGCAATTGGTTCGGCAAGTCTTCGCGAGGACTCATATTCGGGATCTGGAATTCACATACAAATGTGGGCAACATTTTGGGCGCAGTTATTGCCGGCTATTACGTTGAGACCAATTGGGGACTCAGTTTTATAGTTCCCGCGATTATCATCAGTGGTTCGGGTTTTCTTCTCTTTCTCTTTTTTACTCCGTGTAAGTTTGAAATCACTCACAAGTGTTAACACAATAGACAAGTGATTTCTGAATATGTTTTGCAGATCCAGAAGAAGTCGGTATTTCTTCGTACGATATCGACACCAATAGAAAAGTTAGGGTTAGTTATGACATCCCTTTCCTAAATATCAATTGCTTTTAAATATAAAGGAGTCGTCAAACCCTGTCAGCGCTGGTAATACTGTGGTAACCAATAATGATAATAATGAGAGTATTTCGAGCACCTGTTCCTCTTCTACACAGCAATGCCGGCGCAAAATGAGACCAATGGATGAAAACGATTCAATAGCCGTACGTTTGTCACTATTATTGCAATCAATTGTTTGAATTTGTATTCAATTCACTATAACTTTCAAAAGCTCTACGAAGAGGAACACCCGTTGCTGTCCGACAGTAACGCAGTGGTGGACAGCACTGACAAACACGCCGTCTCTTTCATAACTGCTCTCAAAATACCTGTGAGTTTTGAATAAATATTTGAAATACAATGCAATTGAGATTAAATGCAAACCATATTCAGGGAGTGATTGAGTTCTCGATGTGTCTATTCTTTGCAAAACTGGTCAGTTATACGTTCCTCTATTGGTTACCCAAGTATATCGATTCCTCAAGTAATCAAGATCACTTTATATTAACTATTATAAATTATAAGAATAATTTTCCGATTGACAGCTGACTCATCGTCAACTAATTCTGCATACCTGTCCACTCCGTTCGATTTGGGAGGTATTATTGGTGCTATAGTGGCCGGACATCTTGTTGATAGGACCGGTGCCAGTGCTATGATATGCATAGTTATGTTGATTTCTGCCATCCCTTCAGTAAATACATTGAAATGAAAGAGATTTTTGTTTTTATATAAAAAATATTTAATTATTTTTCAGTTATTTTTGTATCAATTATTTGGAAGTCATTCCGATTTGAGTAATATTTGTTTACAACTAATTGCTGGCACTTTTGTCAACGGCCCGTACGCTCTCATCACTACCGCAGTGTCCGCCGAATTGGGAACTAAAGTGTCAAACAGTCACGCGTTGGCCACCGTCACCGCTATTATCGATGGCACCGGTTCTATAGGTTTGCATATTTACACCCTTTAAGTGAGATATTATTTTATTGTTTGTTGTGACTACAGGTGCAGCCATTGGTCCCTTTGTGGCGGGACTGGTGTCAGAGTCGGGTTGGACTAATGTCTTTTATATGGTATATATCGCAGACTTCTTAGCAGTGCTTTCAATCATAAGAATTGCTTTACAAGAATACAAACGCTTTGTCAGAAACAGACAAACAGTTATTGAAAACCGATTTCTCTTATGAAATATATTTTCATTTTTAAATGTTTTTTACTTTAATTTAATTTTTTCTCAAATAATGTAATAAATTATTAAATATTTATACATTTGTTATGCATTTCAGTGTTGAGTCAAGTGTTGAGCAAAGTGTTGAGCAAAGTGTTGATGAATGAGTGAATCGTTTGTTAACCAAAATATCCAAAAATTAAATACAAATGAAATACAAAACGAAAAAAATTATTTGAAATCTAATGAAAATGGATTTAAATTAGTATAATATCAATACAATTATCAACAATAAAAGTCAATTACCGTATTTCCTCACATAAGGTCATGTCATATATCATACGGTAGTTGTTGTATAAATAGTTGAGGGGTTTATTGTAATTTAACGTCATTTATGGATAACCTTATAATACCTGTGCTTATCATTGATTACGATTCGTTACGAAACCCCAAAACGGAGACAAAACTAATGAAATATTTTGTATTTGTTTTGATTTTGTTTTAAATTAAATCAAATTATTGTTGAAATGAGTGACAGATATGCGGAGGAAGTGTCTGAATGTGACTGCAATGAAGTGACCGATGAGTTGGACATCGATGTAATGACACCAAAGCTGAGGACAAAAGGAGTGAAAAGACGTAAACAAGTGTTGAGTGAAGACCTATATGTGGATCAAATCGAGACAATCATCGAAAGAGACTTCTTTCCAGATTTGGTTCAATTCAGACACCAATTGCTGTTTAAACCAACATTTGGTGTCGAAAGACAACAGCCGTTGAGTTCAAGACAAAGTCCGACCACTTTTGAGACACCGATTCGTTTGAATGATTCAAATGTCGATGAAATTGAAGACAAAGTCAGTGATAATATAAACCATAAAAGTTTGGATCAATTCCTCAATAAGTATACGTCTGAAGACAACGCATCCTTTGAACAAATACAGGAACAGGAGATCAGAAGACATCGACTTAAATATGAATGGCTTTACAAAGACGTGAATAAAAACAATAATAAAGTGAAAGAATTACTGGAATTGCCGTCAATTGAAAGACAGGCCATCGATGACCGACCAAACGACGGGTCAGTCGTGACCTGGAATTACACGAATAAAAACTCAGTTATGTATAACCCGTCGGGAATTGCTTTGAATGACCAGATCTTGAATACTAAACGACAAGAAGTGATTCACGAAAACACGAGGTTTAAGACAATGCCTTTCAATGAATCAGTAAATCAGATGACCATTGCTTTGGCCGCACAACTCAATGCCCGACAAAATGAGGGAAAGATAGGAATCGATGGCAAAGAGTTGGTGACCAGAGATACGCCACAAATAAATGGATTTAAATTTGTTGCGAGTACTCCAACCCCTGCACCCGAACTCTGCTCTGAGTCTCCATTCATGACTTGGGGTGAAATAGAAGGAACGCCTTTTAGTCTCACCGGCACTGACACCCCTTTACACCCGTCTCTAACTCCCGGGTCCTCTCATTTTAAAATTCCAGAATTACCTCAAAGAGAAAAACTTGGCCTTTCATTGGCCACCAAAACTGCCAAACAATACAGGGATAGGAAGAAAAAGGCAATGAATTGCGTCCAGACCTCCCTTTCCCTTCAATCGCCGACATTGTCGTCATTCAAAACATCACTCGAAAGGCTGAACAGTATGTCTCCGGCGGCGCAGAAATTGGCCAAAACTAAGCTCGGAATTCATATGCATAGAGACCATACACTTCTGGCCAGCTATTCACCGGCCAGGACTCCATCCACTCCTAAATCATCCGTTTCTGACTCACCGTTAACTCCAATACAAACACAAATTCATTGCAAAAAAAGAAAATAAATTAAAAAATTGAATATTTATTCAAAATTTTATCACTTTTTCTATCATTTGCTTAAAATTACTGTAAATATGAATGAATTGAATGAAAAGTAAATACAATTTAGAAATAAATTATTTATTAAATTCACAACAGTTTTGGTCTTTATATCAAAATAAGGGTTTGTGTGAAAACACTCCTTAATTTGCGAACCATTTGAACAGTTGTTATCAAAATATTTCTCCGACAGTACAGTAAAGGGGTGTTGAATATGCCTATTCATCCCTCAACTCAGAATTGACCAAGTGGCAACCTTGGTAAGGAGGAAAGGGGAGAGTAATGGTTAATGAAATCACTTTTTAGTTATATTTGTGAAAAAATCAAATTTGAATTTTTGAAATACGGTAGAAGTGAACTTGGTAATAATACAGCACGGCACAAATACCCTGAACTAACTTATAAAATGTGAGAATACTGTATACGATTTGTATCCAGAACATCTCTAAGTTTGAAGAATTGTATTACCGTATATTGAGATCTAGATTCTCAAAGCTAATAGAGCAGGGATAATTTATCAGTGAACTAAACTTGATAATTTTAAATTATGTATTCACACATCTCTTGCTTTAATATAACCGCAAAACTATATGTAAATTAAAATATTGTGTGAATTTAGTAATTGAATTGAAAAGTCGTTAATCAATTGATAGATAAATGAATGTATGAATGGTTTGAATGGTTTGAATGTTAGCGCCCTTTGAATGACTGAAACATTGCAAACAAGTTATCATTTAATACACAAAACAATGACTGACTTTGAAGTGAAATCTTATTTAATCTGAAATTGTGTTTAATTTTTGTGATTTTAAGACTTATTTTGTGACTAAAACTGAAACTACTTTTAATTGATTGAGTCTTTCGGCTGAACTTGAGGTGAGTATAGCGTGAATGAGATGTTTGGCCTTTGATTACCACTTCTTGTAATTAAGATAATCTGAAGAAATGGCAAAATCTTCAAACACTTCGTCAAACCTTGCGTTTTGTTTGGAGTACAGCAATCATAAGACAGAAATGATGGACGCATTTGATGACTACCTGCGCAACGAGTCTATGGTTGATGTTATGCTCTCGTGTGAGGGAAACACAATTAAAGCACATAAAATGGTTTTGAGCGCCGGTTCCACATATTTTCGGGATATCTTCAGTGCATTCAAAAATCCGTTTCAATTCCCTGTCCTTATAATCAAAGACATGCCGTTCCGTGACCTCAAAGCTATCGTTCAATTCCTATATCGCGGAGAAGTTGTCGTTCCCGTAGAACAGGTGTCGTCTCTGTCTAAGAGCGCACAAACCCTATTCATCAAAGGGTTAGAAAAGTATTTTAATAAATCTGCCATGGTCAATGTGGCCAACCATTCAACCTTGGTCAATGGGGCCAACCATTCAACTGATGTGTACACAAGTAGTTGTAATAAAGGGAACACTTCTTCACACAAATCCAAATCCACGACCACTGGTCCCAAACGGTCTATAAGTATGAGCCTTAGGAAGACCCGACGCCAGGACTATAGACAGCTCTCGAACGGGGACTTCAATAGTGGGGATGAGATTGATATGAGTAGTGATGACTCAAATCAAATGATTGGTATTGAAAGACCTGTAACTCAGGTAACATACGGGAGACGTAACCAAAGACAACACCCGATGTCCTCAACAGATATTAAATCGGAAAACTATGAAACAGAAAATGAAGGCATTCCTCACCTGGAGGTGCAAACAGGGGTTCAATCAAATACGGATCAAATAGAAGATGACATCGAAGAAGAAGATTATGAGTCGGATGTCATTGAATCCAACAGTGATTTCATTGAACAGGCGTCGACATCAAAGTGCAATTCAGGCATTGAGTCAATGACTGAACCCCTGGGTCTTATCAGAAATCCAATCCGAATGCCTCCGAGACGAGTGAAGACTTCATTCTTAGGTCGGAGTCGTAAGAGGTTTGAAATTATTTAAAGTTTTATTCAATTGTTTTAAATATTTTATCATTTGTGCAGAAAAGCTGTCAATCAGTACAAGAAGTCAGTGTTGACTAAAGCTAATGATTTGAGTCATACAAGTCTGGGTCCTATTAAAGTAGATCCAGATCAAATTCAATTGATTCAATGTTCATTATGTCCAAGAGTATTCTCTCAGAACTCAAGTCTCAATATTCATATGAAACGCATTCACGCAGACGAGCATAAGGAGCACATTTGCCACCTGTGCCACAAAAAGTATTCCTGGCGTTCAGGCCTTTACAAACATATGAGAACTCATCGGTCATCCAAGACATGAAGAAAAGGACTTCAATTACACCAGACTTTGGAAATGAATTGCATTTCAATTGAAACCTGACTTCAAATGAAACCCATTTTCTGTTTCAATGCTTTTAAAACTATTTTTCATTTCATTTTTGTATTCCTTTTATTAAAATGTTGTTCAGAATTATGAGGGGTATAATCAGGGGTATAACAAGGGGTGTATCAAGTTTTCTATTGTCTATCACAGATGTACCGTATCTTTATTTACCCCTGAATTACCCCTGAATTACCAATTGATTTAAATAATATTAAACATAAACTATGAGTTGATTTAATATTATTAGAAAACAATCACTAATTTTATTATTTATTAAAAATTGTTTAAAACTAACAATAATTTCATTAAATATTAAATACCTTTAAATATATTTTGAAAATCATTAATGAATTTGTTTTTCAATATATTTATTAAATTACAAATATTTTGAGTAATAAAAAAAATATGAAATATTTTGGACAAACACTTAAATTGATGTGAATTTTGATTTTATTGTTTCAAAATATTTGTGAAATAAAAGTTGAATATAAGTAACACTTTTGTAACACTTTTTGGTAAAACACTTATTATATTAAAACTCTTTTATGATTTAGTATTAAAAACAAATAATTTTTTTTGAAATAATGGATAAAAAATGAAATAATATTTATATTTAAAGCTATTTTGAGGCACAGGTCGTGACAATGATTGCATTTAAAGCACTTCTAATGCACTTTTGGTTAGTATTTGAGAGAAAGTGAAGTTTGAAATGAATTAATAAGAAAATTGAAAACTATTTTCAGCAATGGATTGGACTTTTGAAACCATTTCTTCTGTTCAATGAATTTGTTGTGAAAAATGATTTAATGTTTGAAATGTTTTGGATTTGTTTATGATTTACACGATTTCTGTTTGATTTAAAGTCTTGTATTGTTTTATACATTACTTTCAAACAATCAATTCGCGGACAGGTATTGCAAAAAAGTGGTAATAAGTTATTGTTTTTATGTTTTCTTATATTATTATTAATATTACTATTTCGACCGAATCTGGTCTTTGTATTGAACTCTGACTGACAATAGATATCATTTGAATGACTGGACAAGAGATGACTTAAAGATAGGGGTATTGAAACCAAATAATAGATGACTCGATGCTGTTGTAAGGAATGGTAGGAATGGTTAGTATAAATAGTGGTTAGAAATTAAATGACTGAATGCTAACCATAGTTATCGCTTCGTTTATGATTATATCAGAGCTGAGGATGAATTGGGAAAAAGTCCATTCCTTCCCCAACAATGAGTAGTGTTTTGTCACTTCCATTCCCGAAACGTTGTCCAACAATACAACCGATTCTGTCGTTTGAAATGATAAGTCAATACAGTTTTTGAGACATTGAGTGCATTAAACACAAACCCCTATAAACAGGTGATCGCCAGTAGATTAAGGCAACGACTGAGACCAAAGACATTGCAATTATCACCAACCGATCCAACTGTTGGACAATTGATTAGTCATTGAATTGATGTTGAGTTAACAAAAAACAATACAATTTTGTTGACATTTGAAGACAAGACCACCGAAACAATGAGTATCACAAATGCAAACCAATGTAATCCATGACTTCTGCGGTTAGTTTTTGTGACCATTATTTGACAGCAATTAGTGAACCGAAAGACATCCAAACGGATCGGTTCTCCCAATAGGTTGTGGTATTGACGCCGAAGTAATAGCATTTGAAACCATTCAGCGATAGACCAACACTTGGATTAGCTCTGGACTAACGGATCAATTGAGTCATTGATACAAAAAGTGGACAAAAGTTTATAAGAAATGAATTATTAATTGAATTAAAAATATAATCAAATCATTGAAACCATTGAATCATTGAATCATTGAAACGCCTTAAACACCAAAACATCAAAACATTGATTGCATTTCAACACAACTATCCCTTCATTAACAACATTACCATTAAATCAATGTTTCAGTCATTCAATGCTTCAGTCATTCAATTCATTTCAATATTATTTGCATTTATTTTATTAATCATTGTTTTAAAACAAATTCAAAACAATTCAATCATTTTGTTGTAAAATATAATTACTATTAAAATACTGTTTATTGAAAGACAAGGCCTGACCGGCGGTGACCAGTGGTGACCAGTGGTGACCATTGATCCCTCTCTTTCCTCCCCTCCACTAAAATTGAGACGTATTTTGTGAACGACTGCCAAACGTTTTACGCATTATTGAGGTTTGAGTTGTTTTTTGACAACAATTGAGAGAAATATTAAATATTTTGTGAATTAAGAGTAAAATTAAAATAATTTATGATTTGATTTCAAATTTGTTTACAATTTATTGTCTTTCAATAAATCACTGAACCCTTTGTTGTCATCAAAAGGTATTGTAATTTCTGATCAAATGTTTATTACTTTGTTTTGTTTATAGCAATGGCTGACCAGTTCTTCGACAAAGAGGCCGAACTGTCTGATGGCAGTGAAGACGAGCCGATGAGGAATGACATGAAGAACAAAAAGAGATCAAAGTTTGAGGACTCGGATGAGGAGGAAGAGGACGGTATGGATGAAAGCAAAAGTGATTTTATGATTGAATTTATTTTGTCTTCAGATGAAGAACGACTGAGGGATGAGATGAAAGATCTTATTAATGATGAAGAAGAAGAACCGGAAGAGTCGGATGAAGAGGTAACGGGACATAAGCGCCAGCGAGAGGACGATCATCTCGAAGAAGATCTTGAAGACGACGACTACGACCTCATTGAGGAAAATCTCGGCCGACGTATAGAACGGAAGAAAAAGTTTAGAAGAGTTAGACGTCTTGAAGACGACGACGAAGAAGAAGATGAAAGACCAGAAACACAGGAAATCAATGACAGGGAAGCGATAGCTAACGAACTCTTCGATAACGATGAAGAGCCCGACCAAACACCCGCTGCCGTCAGACGAGATCGAAGTGATCGCGAGGCTATCGATGACCGCTTTGCAGAGCTGTCCGGGTCTGAGGGTTCGGCCGACTCTGATGAGGACAACTTTATTGTAGACGATGACGACCGACCTATTGCTCCGCGCGTTCACAAGAAGAAGTCGCACCGATTTACTGATGAGGCCTTACAACAGGCGCAGGACATCTTCGGTGTGGACTTTGACTTCGATGAGATCGATAGGTTTGACCAAACAGGCGATTACGAGGACGCGGAGGACGAGGAGTTGGATGAGTATGAAGACGGAGAGGGAATGAATGACAGCCAACGGTCGGAACGCTCTAAAAAATCTGTCCGAAAGCGAAGGTCTGCGCGAAAGAGTATATTTGAAATCTATGAGCCGTCGGAACTGGAAAGAAGTCATTTGACAAAAGTAGATAACGATATTCGCAATACAGACACACCCGAGCGCTTCCAACTGCGTTCAGTGCCCGTCACTTCATGCGATGACAATGAGTTGATAGAGGAGTCCAAATGGATTCATAGCAATGCCTTCCAAATCAATACCATCTCTATTCAGGACGACTCAGGAGAGGGTAAGCACGAGCCGATCGGTGGACGCAAACCCGATTCGGCACTCAATAAGATTCGTGCGGCACTCGGTTTCATTCGTAATGAAGGACTTGAAGTGCCGTTTATTACTCATTACCGCAAAGAATACGTCGAACCGGAACTAACGGCTAATGATTTGTGGACAGTGTATAAGTGGGACGAGAAGTGGTGTCAATTGCAGTCCCGAAAGTCAAATCTGTGCCAATTGTTCCGAAACATGCAGTCCTATCAAACAGAGCTAATCATGAGAGACCCCGACGCGCCTCTCCCTGAAGGCATGCGTCTTATCAATGACTTAGACATAGAACGCGTCAATTCTGTCATCACTTTTGAGGAGTTGAGGGACTGTTGGCTTCACTTTCAGTTGTATTACTCAAATGATGTCCCGCTTATGAAGAAAGAAATTACTCGAAAGGAACGCCTGCGCCGACAGGAACAGACCGGAACTGAAGAGGACCCGGATGTCAGTTTTGCCGACGAAGAAGAGCAGATGAACGCAAAGTTGTCTTCAATAAAATTGGCGCAAAGGAAGGACACGTACACCGTCTGCAAAGAGGCCAACATTATAGGTCTCGTAAACCAATTCGGTTTGACTCCCGACCAGTTCGGAGAGAATTTGAGAGATAACTATCAGCGCCATGAAGTGGAACAGTATCCGGTCGACCCACTAGAGGCAGCTCACGACTACATATGCCACCGGTTCCCTACGGCCGACAAAGTACTACAAGCGGCCAACTTTATGGTCGCAAAACAGATCAGTTGTGACCCAATTGTCCGAAAGTCTATGAGAACGACATACTTCGAAAGGGCTCACCTTCAGGCCAGGCCTACAAAGAAGGGCACTAAAGAAATAGATGAGAACCACCCGTGCTATGTATTCAAATACCTGTTGAACAAACCCATCCCGTCCTTCGGTGGCGATCAGTTCCTACAACTCATGATCGCTAAAAATGAAGGCCTAATGGAGTTCGAGATAACTATCGATAAGTTAGAGTTCGGTAACTCTCAGACCACTTCTCAGACAAACCATAAATACTTCGATGAAATCAGACAATTGTATCACAGGGTGTGTAACCACCCGTCCATTCCCTATATCTCCAAATTAATGTATTTTTCAATCATAGGATGAGTTCAGTATAAATGTTCAGCAATGGAACGCCCAAAGAGCGGGTGCTCTGGAGATAGCACTCAATAAATTTTTGTACCCGAGTTTCGAGAAAGAGCTGACGACTAAGCTTATGGTTGAAGCACAGGAGGCTATCATTAAAGTATGTCTATGTTTTCATTTATCACTGATACGCCAGACATCGATAGGTCAGACACCGATAGGTCAGACACCGATAGGTCAGACACCGATAGGTCAGACACCGATAGGTCAGACCTTTCTTATTGTGTCATCAATTGATGAATGTTTTGATAATTTGAACGCATTTTCAGTGAAATTGTTAAAAATATTTTGATTTAATTAAAGTTTTGTTGTCTTTCACTCACAATGTCTTCAATTACAGCAATGTGTGAACCGACTGTCCTTATGGCTGCGGATAGCGCCCTATCAGATCAACTCTGAGGTACAGTTGGAAGACGACGAGGACTTTGATACCCGAGAAGGCATACGAGTGATGGGCTTTGCATTCGTTCCCGACAATGAGAACGCGTCGTTTGCAGCAGTCATTGATGGGGACGGGGAGGTCACTGACTATTTAAAGTTAGAGTATTTTATGCTCAAGAAAAGCGATTGGGCGACAGAACAGGAACGGTCTCTCAGAGAGAAAGATGTGGAAAAACTTAAGCGATTTATTCTCAATAAAAAGCCTCACGTGATAGGCCTCGGGTGCGACACTATTACCACTCGTTATGTGATGGATGACTTGAAGAACCTGATAACTGAGTTGAGTGAGCAAGAACAGTTCCCACAAATTGCCGTCGAGTTTGTGGACAATGAACTCTCAAATGTTTATATGAATAGCAAGAGAGCGCTCACAGACTTTCATAATTACCCCCCAATCCTACGACAAGCCATATCTCTGGCCCGAAGACTTCAGGACCCGTTAAACGAGTTTTGCCAACTGTGCTCTGCGGACGAAGAGATACTTTGTATTAAATACCACGCATTACAAGAGCACATCCCTAAAGACGATCTCTTGAATAGTCTATACCTTGAGTTTGTCAATAGAGTGAATGAAGTGGGGGTTGACATCAACCGGGCTATAGTTCATCCCCACACCAGTCAAATGGTTCAGTTTATCGGTGGTTTAGGCCCAAGAAAGGGGGCATTTTTGTTGCGGACCCTTAAGAAACAACAAACCCCTCTATTAGAGAACAGAACCCAATTGGTCCAGAACTGCAATATAGGGAAAGTTGTATTTATCAACTGCGCCGGCTTTATTAAAATAGATACGGCCTCCCTGAGTGACTCTGGCACTGATACGTACATTGAAGTGTTAGACAGCACTCGAGTACATCCAGAAGCCTATGAATGGGCCCGAAAAATGGCTGTCGACGCTCTCGAGTACGACGAAGACAATGACACAAATCCCGCGCAGGCTTTGGAAGAAATCATTGAAAACCCGGAGAAACTAAAAGACTTAGATTTGGACGCATTCGCCGCAGAACTCAATAGACAGGGAATGGGATTAAAAACTATCACTTTGTATGACATCAGAGCAGAACTGAGTAATCGATATAAAGACCAACGAATCGCTTATCGGTCACCGAATGCCGAAGAGATCTTTCAAATGTTGACCGGAGAGACACACGACTCCTTCTATACGGGAAAGTTGATTATGGGTCGGGTGATGATGGTGGCCCGAAAGAAACCATTGAGTGAAGCACTTGACAACGCTAACCCTGTCCGCAATGATGAGACAGCTCTTTGGAAGTGTCCGTTCTGTAACAAAAGTGATTTTCCCGAACTCAGCGAAGTCTGGAATCACTTCGATGCCGGTGCCTGTCCGGGTCAGGCTATTGGCATCAAAATACGTCTTGACAATGGCCTGTCAGGTCTGGTGACGACCAAGAATATAAGTGATAAGGAAGTGAACGATCCCTTGGAAAGGGTGACAATAGGAATGACCATTCACTGCCGTATTCTCAAGATTAATGTCGAAAAGTTTTATGTCGACCTCACATGTCGTACCTCTGATCTGATGGACAGTAACTTCCAGTTCAGGCCCACCCGAGACAAAGACTTTTGTTATGAGGCCGAAGACAAAGACAAAAGTCTTGAGGAACAGCACAAGAAGAGGCAAAGCAGGCAGACCTACATTAAGCGCATTATAGTTCACCCGTCGTTCCACAACATTGACTTCAAACAGGCAGAGAAAATGTTGGCCAATATGGAACAGGGTGAGACTATTATACGCCCGTCCAGTAAAGCCAACGACCACTTGACCCTCACTTGGAAAGTACACACAGGAGTGCACCAACACATTGACATTAGGGAAGAGGGAAAGGATAATGCCTTCAGTTTGGGTCACGAGTTGTATATAAATAACGAATCGTTTGAAGACTTGGATGAAATCCTCGCCCGATATGTCCAACCGCTGGCCAGTAATGCCAGAGATCTGATTAGTTATAAGTATTTTAAGGATTGTGACGGAAAGAGGGAGGAATTGGATCGACTTCTGAAGGAAGAGAAGAAGAAGGCACCGGCAAGGATACCATACTTTGTCTCCGCCTCTAAGGGTCGGTATATTTTGTAATCATTTGATTGAAAGACTAATCAATGAATTGTTTGCAGAATTTCCGGGAAAGTTCTTACTCTCATACCAACCAAACCTCAAACCTTTCCACGAATTCATTACAATAACTGCCGACGGGTTTCGGTATCGGATGACAACATTTCGATCGGTGCCGGCACTGTTCAAGTGGTTTAAAGTCCATTTCAACGATAGGTCCACTTTTCCCAGAACTCCAGTCACAACACCGGCAATGAGAACACCTGCCGGTCAGTCGTCTTATATAGGTTCGGCCTCTACTCCCAATATTGACCACCAGGCCATCTCTCGTTTGGCCGCTTCAATGCCGAACAGTGTGTTCAATACATTGTCACAAGTGGCCGGACAGACGCCGTCTTTCGGAGGTATTATAGCATTCACTTAAATATAACACATTTCTAACTAAATGGTCAACAATTAGGGGCCGCCGCGGCCTTTGGAAGCACTGGCGGTCATTCGTCTATGGGCTCAGCATTCAGTCATTCGCGTCAAAGCTTTTTCGGTCAAAACAGTTCCAATGCGACGCCAATCCAGTCAATGATGACAACACCCCGTAATCCTCCAACAACTCCAGGATCAATGCCCCCACCCATGCATATCCCTTCCCATCACATGAGACCCGGTTCTCGAACCGGCGCTCAATGGAGTAATTTAGCCGAGAATTGGAATAAATCTAAACCACAAACCACTCGAACACCGCTTTACGCCACTCCCGGCGCGTCCTCTCAAATGTCAATCAGTCCTAATGTTAACACCAGTTCCACACCTAATGTTCGCGGAGACACCACTCCATTGATCGATGAATGGAATTGAATGAAACCTACCGTTCCTTTCATTTCTTCATATTTTCCAATCATTTCTTTGATTTTATTTTTTTCCGTAAATATTGAAATAAATTTTGAATTAATTTCTCTTTTAATGAATAAATGGTTTGTTTTTCTCATTTCATATAAACCTATAAATGCTTTCAATATTAATAAAACATTTAATAAAATCGCTTTAAGTTTCAATAAATTGCTAGAAATATGACAAATACATAAAGTATGGACCCATAGGTGTCTAAAGTCCACCCCTTTGTGCATAAATATCAATACATAAGGTATGGACCCATAAATCCATTTCATTCATGCATTTCATAAACATTATTCTCATTTTGTAATTCATTATACATTTGAACATAATTTTGTTGATTTTTCGGCACTTTTTTAAACAATAGTTTCAATTTGTTTCAGTACAACAAAAAGGCCTGAATTGACACCACGTGTGTGTATTATATAAACATTTCAACTTGGTATTACAATTGGTAGTTTACCAAGTTCAATTAACTTTAATTAATTGTTTAATTTGAATTATTTGTTTATTAATTGGTTTAGTAGTGAAAGGGATGTCATCTTCACGACGACCAGAGCATTGCGGGCCTCCAGAGATAGTATGCAATCATTGAATGAATGTTTAATTGAATTGTATTTTGTTTACAGTTTTACGGCACAGAAGAGGCCATAAAATACACTTCAAAGTGAGTTATATTCAATAAATTCACCAAACATTGACTCATAAATTGATCATGGTGTCATCATGGTGTCATCATGATGATTACACTTAGTTCACGAATGATTGAAATTCAGTGCCAAATGAGTAGCCGAGCGCTGGAACTGTTAGCACTTCCGGACGACTGTCCGCGACTTATATTGGATTTGGGGTTAGTTTTCAACATTTAATTAATTGTTTTGACAAATCTCTGTATACATAGGTGTGGGTCAGGTCTAAGTGGACAGGTGTTGGAAGAGATGGGACATACATGGGTTGGTTTAGACATAAGTGAAGCGATGCTTAATGTCTGTAAAAGCCGTTCATTAGTTTCCGGAGACATATTGAGAGCCGATTTAGGAGAAGGCGTTCCCTTTAGAGCCGGCACTTTCGACGGCGCCGTCAGTATATCGTGTATACAATGGCTGTGCAATGCAGACAAGTCTAGCCATAAACCGGTGCAACGGTTGTACCGATTCTTCTCCAGTTTGTACTCATGTTTGAGTCGAAACAGTCGTTCAGTGTTTCAGTTTTATCCCGAAAATGGCTCTCAAATAGAGTTAATAACAGCGCAGGCAATGAAAGCAGGGTTTACTGGAGGACTGGTAGTCGACTATCCCAACAGCACTAAAGCAAAGAAAATGTTTTTAGTTTTGTTCACAGGAGGGACAGATCAACAGTTGCCTAAAGGACTGACTGAAGAAAACAATTATAATAATACCGTTCCTTATAATTACAAGAGAGAACTGTCCAAAAAAATCAGAGGTAAAGCACCCAAAAAGTCCAGGGAATGGGTGTTAGAAAAGAAAGAGAGGCGAAGAAGACAAGGAAAGGATGTTCGGGATGACACCAAATACACGGGAAGGAAAAGGAGCGGAAAGTTCTGATTATTTATTGATTTTTGAGATGACATTGGATTTGTTATTAACTATTGAATGATATTTCAGATAATTATTACAATTATTTGATATTTAATGTAATTTAATGTAAATAAACATTGAATTCAATGTCAATCCAAACCATCAAACAATTGACACCAGAATTGACACCAGAGTTGACAACAAAAGGGTTTTGTCTTAAAAAATAAAGTGATTATTGTTTTTGAGATAATTTTATGTTTTATTGAGAAATCAATTGAATATTAATGGCATTAAAGGTCTTCGTCGTCGTCATCAGGAAGTGATGTGTTCTGTGCCTGAATCATGTCCTCCTCTAACTTCTTCTGCCAGGCCGGATCCATCTGCACCTCCGGGGGCGCCAACGCAGGCATAGCTACGAACTCCAGGTTCGGGTCTCCAATGAGCTTACGAGCCAACCATAGGAACGGCTTTTCAAAGTTATAATTACTTTTGGCGCTAATGTCGTAGTACTGCACAGAAAATAGAGGTTATGGACAGGTATTACAACACTCACTGCACAAGCACTTCATTTGGACATCAGTTTAGAGGGACTACTAATCATGTGATCAGCAAATAGTGATAGAGTGCTCATCAGATCAGTGCTATTGCTGTCCATTTGAATGTGTTTACAGTGTATTGTCTTATGTCATACCTGAAGGTTCTTTTTGCGGTGAAATACAATAGACTTTGCCTTTACTTTGCGGTCCTTTATATCGACTTTATTGCCGCACAGGACTATCGGTATGTTTTCGCAGACCCTGACGAGATCCCGGTGCCAATTGGGAACGTTCTTATATGTGACTCTTGAGGTCACGTCAAACATAATGATCGCGCACTGACCTAATGGACAGGTATTGTAACAATCGTTAAACACATTGACTAAAAAACAGTATTCAGTATTCATACCCTGAATGTAATACCCGTCCCGTAAACCACCGAACTTTTCCTGACCCGCAGTGTCCCACACATTGAACCGAATCGGTCCCCGATTTGTGTGAAAAACCAAGGGATGGACTTCCACTCCAAGAGTGGCTATGGATGTGATTAACGGTTAATTACAAACAAAGACAATGAAAGACATGACAAGAGAGGGGAAGAGAGGGGACAACACATACCGACGTATTTCTTCTCAAACTCTCCCGTCAAATGTCTTTTCACAAAAGTAGTCTTTCCGGTCCCGCCGTCGCCAACCAAAACACACTGAGAGGACAGTTAGACAATCAGTTTGAAGGACTGAGTGGTTGAAGACTTACTTTGAAAGTAGGCATTCCGTCGCCATCTGTCACACCCGGGGTTTGCATCGTTTGGAAAGGGATTTAAATATTAATAAACCTTTAATTGTATTGAAAATCAATGAAAAGCCGGTTATTATTGACTGAAGACTGAAATGCCTTTCAATTCACGCTTTTGTGTGTCGTTTGAACTGAAACTGTATTAATGGCGGCATATATTCAGTCCATTCAGTGTTCACTAAATACACGTTACGCCCTCTATTGGCACACAGGTATGCAGGGGTTGGTAGGGGTTGGTAGGGGTTGGTAGGGGTTTATAGCGCCTCAAACTAAAGACGTTCACAAAAGTGCGATAAAATTATAATCAAAATTCAATATTACCGGTAAAAGAGAAATTGAGTGTCTGTCCACTTACTAGTACAGGTAATTGCCCGGGTGACGATCCAGGTGATGATGACCCAGGGTGGTTAGTAATGTGTTTCAATTGACACTTAAAACAATTAATTTATCTTTTATTCAATAAATATATTAAAGCAAAATATTTTGACATAAATTCAAAACACAATATAAATTAAAAATTTGGACAAATAGTAGAGTGATTATAGTGAGACCCTGGAGGGGGTTGGGATAATTTGATCAGATATTTGCTATACTGTCCCTCTTTTGGATACAGAGCTTCCGGTCCTTTCAATGATTTTGACTAAATATTGAAAATTAAAAAAAATATATAAATTATTAATTGATTTGAATTAAAATATTATTTACTTTAATGAATGAAATCACTTCAGGGATGTCCACAAAATTCATTTTAAGACTACAACCCCAACCCACCAGTGCTAGCGGTCGTTCCTCATCCATCAGGTTATAAGCACTGATAATATGCTTTCGGATACAATTCACTACAAGTGATCGCAATCGAGACACCATTACTTTGTTGGCACAGGGATGGTATAACATGACAATAGCACCATGCTAATTATTACAAAACAAAATAATATTAGCTCTGTCAGTATAAACACGAATACATTCAACCTTTTAGTTGTAGAAATTGTAATGATTTTAATATTAGTGAGAAATTGATTGCATTTTTGTTGTATTCACTGAACATTTGTTCACAACTTAACACTAATTTAATAATAATTGAATTTATATTAAGTTTTATAACATTGAAAACAAACCTCAATATTATGTAACCATCTCTGCTTTGGAACGAATAGATATTCACCATACTTTGGCCAAAGGGGTCGGTGATCACCATAGGTCGGCACAGTTGTGTTATATACAATAGGGTCAGTCATGCAGTGGTGTTGAGGCTATCATTCAATGATATGTTATTTTAATTGAAAGTAAAATAACATTTAAAATATTTCACATAATATCCGTCGGGAATAGGATCACAATGTTCTGTGCTCTGTATGTGTGTCAGAACAGGCAATGGATGTTGAGGTGAATAGCAGGTATAGTTAACTGGAGATTCATCCCAATCAATGTCCAGATCATTCTAAATATATATTTGATTACAATTTTTTTGTAAACTTAAAAACTGATTCAAATATTTAATAACATTTGAAAACAAAATGAGTTTTTTGTGATTGAAATAAGAATTTTATAATTTTATGACAAAATGAAAACATTGTTAAAAAGGATTCAATGAATGATTGAAATCCCAAATTATATAAAGTTTGGTCTATATTATTAATTATCTACAATGTAATTATAATAAATGGACATTGGTGAAATGATGGACACCAAGAACCTTTTAAAATATTGACTGTTTATGTCTTACACCGTTTGAATAAGAATAAGAGTTTAGGTCTACTCTAATGTATAAACGAATTAAAATTAAGATTATTTTCAAATACTTCAGAAAAACTGATATTTTAATAAAATTTAATGAAAATATTTTACAATAATTTTATATTGTTTTCAAATTTATGATTTGAATTATCAATATTTAAAGCTTTAAAACATGAGATTTATACACATTTTAAAAAATAATTGAAATAGAAATGCATTGTTTGTAACAATTTATAAATGATTATAAAGCCTACTTGTACCTGGTTGGTTTTTTGTAACTACAGTGCAGTCACTATTAATACTGTTACAGTAGTCTATCTTACAAACATTGTTAGAGCACTCTTAAAAGTACAATAAAGTGTTAATTGAATCATTTAAGATAACTGACATACCTGTGCATCATCGCAACCATCAAACACTTTTCCCATTTGAATGCCATGCTTTTCATCTCTCATTGAATTATTAATGGTTTGAGTATTAATATATTGATATTTTGAATCAATTTCACCACAAATTAGAAAAACAATTGAAAACCAAAGAATAATTTTGAAATGAAATTTATTTTTATATTTAATTTTCATTATATTTTGTTTTATATTAAAAAATGAATTGAATTTTGCTTTAGTTGTGAATATTTTGTTTAAAATTACAGTAAAATGTTTAATAAATATAAAATATTTTTATCAAATGATGTCTTATTTATCCGTTTCTTAACTACAATATTGAATGAATGTTATGAGAAATAACGCAAATCTCAATTTGAAACCACTTTAAGTCACTTCAAGGCAAACAACTTTCAAATAGTATTAATGTTTAAATCAATGAAAAGACATTTACTTTTAATATTTTGTGTTTTTTGAAAATCTTTAATTTATTATTTAATTCATTTAAATAACTATTAATATTAATAAGTTTTATCACAATTACAAGTGAGGAATAAATTTTGTATACCTGAGCCCACCATCGCCACTGTGTATACGCATGGCCTCTCAATTACAATGTCTTAGCATTTAATCCTTTGCTCTGATATTTAAAATTTCTATATTATATACATCTATAGTATATAATAGTATAATACTGTAAATGAGGTTTAAATTCGACCCATATTTGCAACTAATTGGTTGAGAACCACAACAAAACAATAGAG
Source organism: Pantelozetes paolii (assembly GCA_034687845.1). Classification (NCBI taxonomy): domain Eukaryota; kingdom Metazoa; phylum Arthropoda; class Arachnida; order Sarcoptiformes; family Oribellidae; genus Pantelozetes; species Pantelozetes paolii. The sequence goes on along the minus strand of JAQGAT010000577.1, from coordinate 2,852 downwards.
GAACTGATATGCGAAATGTGATCTCAATTGAAAGTGAAACCCAAAAAAAGTTCAAAAGTATTAGACTCACACTCGTCAGTGGTATGCCTCTGTAAGTGCGGTAGTCTATGGGTTGGACTCTGGTTTTAAAATATTATAAGACCTACTGTAACCGATAGTAAACAATGACCAGTGTTAAAGTAAATACAATTTACCTGTAAAGCTTTTGAAAATTCAATTGATGCTTTTTACCAAGTTGATCATGTTTTTAATAATCATCATGGTGGTTAATTAAAATAAACTTTAGATCTATTGATTGAGAAATTATATCTTTATTAAAATGCAATTAAATGCTAAAATCTATAATTATTAATAAAACATTGAATATTAACCAAAATATGAACCCCTTATGAGTCCCAGGGTCTGTATATTGAAGAGTCAAGTGATTAGTTATACAGTACTGTATAAGCAATGGCTTTGAGTTTACAATATTTGAGATTTGCTTTAAATTATCGATCATTTAGTAATCATTACTGAAATCATTTGATTCTTATGTTATTTACTTAAGAATTGATGACATCTTGTGATGTAATGATTGAATGATTAGATAAGAAACTGAATTATATTTGAATTGTTTTATAAATCACATAAACTTTTGAAACAATGGCTAATATAAGGCATAACTAATGCACTGATAGGTAGTAACGAATAAATTCTGATTCAAAGTCTCACTAATTATAAATATTTTTAATTCAATAAATGACTTAAAAATCATTTAAATCTCAACAAATCTTTGGTGAAAACAAATAATTCAAAAAAATAGACTTAAATTGAACTTAAATTGGACTCAAATGGGACTCAAATCGGAGTATAATTTCCAATGGGTTTGTGAAAAATATTTGCGGTTTTGAATCTACGAATCAATTCTTGTGTCAAAAGAGTTCTCTCTTTTTTGGCATTTTTTATAATTCCGTGATTTTCTATCGCACGGCGAGAGAGGTATGGAATTACTTCATCTACCGGTCCATAAGGAACGTACTTATAGACAGAATAACCAGATTGTCCTACAAATGAATTGAAAAATATACTGTATATACCATTAAAACAATGTTTAGTATTAGTGAATACCTAAAGAAAAGCTAATTTGATCGCACATTCCATACAACTGTCCAAAACATATAACTTTATGGTGTCTTCCGATTCCAAGAGTTTTCATTCTAATCAATAACGGAATACTGGTTTAGATGAGAGGTTAAAGAGATGATAGACTTTGCACTTACTTATCAACAGTGAACCTAACGGTGTCCTCGTTATGGGTTGCGACCATAATTGCAATCTTTTTGTTTTCAATTCCCGTTTCAATGATTTTTCTCATAAAAAACTCAAGATTTTTATGAAACATATGAGTCGTTGCCTCATAAGAGTCATTAATTGGATCGTCATATCCAACCAGTCGTGCCCTTTGTCTCTCCTGTTCCAAGTAAGCACCCCTGACCAGTTTAGCACCAAAGAAAAAGTTTTGCCTTTGAGCTAATTCAAGGTCAACGACACACGAATCGTTGGCACTCTTTGATTGATTGACAAATATTTGACATTAATTTATAATTAATTTTATTTATCGCCAAAAAAGGAAATACCTTTAGATAGCACTGGTATGTATTGAAAATGATTGCCTTTTGTTTATTATATTTTCTCATTAATTCCAGTGTTATTCTGTTGATCGCCGGTTGAAAGTATGACTGTTCAGCATCAATAAGCACTCTGACATCCCTATCCCTCGCACGGGTAGCTATTTTATGCAACCTATTCATCATATTTCGAAACATTTCTTCTTCTTCAGGGGTGAGAGCACTGATAATGGATTCCATACGACCGGTGGACAGATTGGGGACCCGAAAGAGTTCATTAATCAAGTGCTGCATATCTATGAGTCCATTCCATGAGAATATATTCATAAGCCCTCTCTGGTCATAATCCATTTGATTGAACCAGTTCTTCAGCTCAAAGTTATCGGTCTTGATTTGGAATCTTTGATCCAGATCCTTTTGGAACTGTTCAGGCGATATAGACCGGTCTCCGGACACCATTTTTTTAACGCCAGTAATTTGCGTGAAGTACTGACGGGTTCTGGCAATCACTTCAGACAATTGCGACAATAAAACTGATATAATATAGGATTGGGTTTGGAATTAATAATCAATTCATTGCACAAGACATGGCATACCCGGCCGGCCTAAGGCAGTCAATTTGATTGCAGCGAATCCTATTAACAAATGTATATAATTTAAGGCATATTTGATATTACTATCTGACCTGTAGCACCGGTAGCACCAGCAACAGCATCAATACATTTAAGGAAAGTACTCATATTTTTTTCACAATTCGCTTCATTCATATAAAAGTAAGTTCTGGCGACCGGCCGGTGCTTCCGACGGTCAGCGAACTCCTTCTGCGGCCAATACTGCTTAAGAGATTCTGTGAATCATATTATCAATGAAATAATGAATAAATGTGGCACAAGTGGTGCAGCACAGGTAGAACAACACAAGTAAACCAGAACATGTTCCCTGCATAGAGCACCTTGGGCAAATGAGGAAAAATTCAACAAACCTTTATTTTTTATGTCCGAATTTGGGATTTGTTTTGAGTCTGAATCACATGCTCTGGATATAATAGAAAATGATCATGATCAATAGCAATCAATATAATATTATATAAAATTCAAGAATATTCAGATACATTCAGATACATTCAGATACATTCAGATACATTCAGATATATTCAGGTACATTCAGATACATTCAGATACATTCAGATATATTCAGGTACATTCAGATACATTCAGATATATTCAGGTACATTCAGATACATTC
>JAQGAT010000576.1:0-27460 GCA_034687845.1 Pantelozetes paolii | reverse complement strand
TGTCTCTCTCTCTCTCTCTCTCTCTCTCTCTCTCTCTCTCTCTCTCTCTCTCTCTGCCGTACCTACCAGTGCTATCAACTTATAAAAACTATTGATTATTCGCTATAAATATATTTTGATTTCAGTATTAAGACAATCATTTGCTGTAAATTAATGAATGTTTTGAGAGATTCCGACACATTTTTAAAAACATTGAGATTTAAAATATTCAAACTTTATATGAAAGTAAAAAATTTAAATTAAATTTTATATAAAATCAATATTATATGAGAAAAGTGAAAGGTTTTGGCCTTAATTTGTGATTCAATCCATTTTGCTTTTAAAGGACTGTTATTTTTGTGCATTTTTTCAACCAATACTAACAATGTTTTTAGGGATTGATCTGAAAGTCTGAGTCCATAAAAGACAGCAAAAATAAAATCTCATTAGAAATAAGTAATGGATTTTCAAACTGTTATATACTTTGTATTTATTTGGACTCAAATCTTGAGAGAAAAACACATGAATTAGTGGTAAATAAAGTACTTTATTATTGAACCGAAAAATTGTTTCATTGAATCATTGAATTCACTTCTAATCTGATTAACAAATAAATTTCAATTTGAAGCACAAAAACAGATTATTTTTCATTGAACTGAAAATTCAATTTATGTTGTGTTTGGATATTTTCATACAAAATAAAAATATTTCCCTTTTTTTGAAAAACAGAATAAGTTTTCAAATACTTTATAATAATTGAAAAATTGCTCAAAAAGTCAATAATATTTTGAATTCAAAATTGATATATATTTTTGTTTGCTTTTTTAAAATGTCAATTGATTTCAATTTTTATTTTAATTAATACAACAAAATATTAATAAAATATTTACAAATAATATTTTATCAAATGTTTATTTATTTCAATGGATATCCTTGTTACAATCTGTTATTTGCTTTATTTAATCAATGAATGAATTTACTGTTTGAAATACTATTGCCATGAAATGAATTGAAAATATATTTTGAGTTTCATTTGAAAACAAGAAATAAAAGCAAAAACAAAACAAACCATAAAAATAATGACAATAAATCTTAGGTCACGTAAAACAACTGAAAAGTGATTTATAGAGAAAATAATAAAAACAATCAATAGTTTCGTCAAAATATTCGTCAAAATTTCAAACTTTGATAGAAATTAATGGATTAGTCATAGAGTGTATTGTTTAGTACTGCATGACATCCAGGGGTAAAGTGGAAAGAAGTGAAGCAATTATTTCAAAGAAAAAGATAACATTTTTTAACCCCTGAAGGAGTGGTTTAGATCTTTTTCTTTTTAAGTATTACTACATATAAATGAGATTTATCTCAAACTATACAAAAAATGTTTTATAAAATTAATTGAATTTATAGTAATTGTATCAATGAATCAATAAATTGAAAAAAGGTTTGAGAAAAATATTGTTTAAGAGATTCAGGAATTTTGATATGAGATCCGAAAATGTGTTGAATTATGTGAAAAATTTCTAATTTGTTGCCAAAAATCCCAAATGAAATGAAATGTTATTTCTTTTACACTATTTGTTTGTCCCAAAGATATTGTAGTAATTTTCTTATAAACTATTGATTTGAGTACAGTTTGGTTCAACTCTTATGTCAAATAGTGATCACATTCTTGAAGATAAACAAAGATTAAGAAAATAGAGAAACAAATCGATAAAACAATTTCTCAAATGCTTCAGACATTCCGCTAATTATAACCAATAGATAGGTATAAACGATAGGATATTAAGGGACAGACAAATGATGGACATATTTGTGAAAAATGGTTTCAATGCATAAGTATTACAAATGATTGTGATTAATGAGTCGGTGCCAGCACTGGGCCATCACTGGTCAACATTAGACCAGTACTCAATAGATTGAGATAAAGCTTCAGCTCTTGAGACAACAAAGTGAAGAAATAAAGTAAAAAAATTGAATGACTCAGAGCCTCACTCTCTTCCTGTTGTTCACAGATTTAATAAAATATCAAATAATATGAAGAAATAGTGTTAACACAAGTGAACGCAAAACACATTTCAATTAATTGAATACCTTTTTTACGTTTCAGTACTTTTCAACCCTTCCTTACATACGATTTCTGTTTTTAATTTAATGTCAGTTTCATTTCAATCAATATAAATGTCTCCGATATTACCGGAGATTTAATTTATATTCAAATCTAAATTTTAATAAAAACCTTAATTTATTCCCTTTTATTGAATGTCAAAATGTATTTTGAATTTATAATAATTGCCCCCTGAAAAGCATAAAGACATGAATACCCTGAACAAAAATAACTTTACATAAACCGTCGATTCAAATAATATTTTGAAATTTTGCTGAATTTACACGAATTGAATGCAAAGACAAAATTTATTTTTAAAGTACAAAGTATTTAATGTTTTGTGTATTTTATGCAAAAAATCGATAAAAGTTTGAAATATTATGAAAGCATTAAAACATTGAATAATTTTTATCATATAATTCATAAACTGTTGAATCAAAACAATCAATAATACAATAAAACCTGTGAAGACTTCAATAATCAATTATTAGATGTTTTTTAATACCTGTCCATTCATTAGTCATTCTTTGATAATATTGGTTCAATAGGGGATTGGTATTAATGGTTGTGTCGTAGATAGTGAACTGATTGAAACTGGTCCTTTCTTTTTAATTAAATTCCAGAGCAGAGCTCAAGTCAACCAAAATTAAGTTCTTTGTGCTTATATTCAAAGGCAATACAAGACGTGGAAAGCCGTAAAGAATGGAGAACTGAAGCAAAAGAAACTCCAAGAACTGGATATCAGGGTTGCATAAGGGGTCAGTCATTAATATCCCTTAGGATTGAAGAAAATACTGAAAAGCAGCAAGGATCAATTGTGAAATGCAAATACAACAGTTTTATGCAGTTTTGAATATTATCTGTTTTGATCAACAATTCTTATAAACCCCTCCCTATCAGGGAATTTATAGTTTGGACATCCCTGGGGTATATCCAGCGGATACAGAGTGCCAACTGAGCCAACACTGCAATCAATTTGATGGCAATATTACTCAATCGACTCAACAATAAATGGATTGAATTTTTTTTTATAAAAATAATTTTTGTTTTGTTTTGTTTACACAACTCTTTGATTAAAAGTTTCCTCTTTTCCTTCTTTTATCACAATTTCATCAAATTTTTGGATTAATTTATAAATAATTTAATAATAAATGAATAAATTTTAGACTAAATTGTAATTCAAATACTTTTCTCTGTGTTTTGTTATTTCACTAAATTTTTAATCATTTGATAAATGAGTTTAAAATCAATTAACAATTGTAACGAGTATTCAAACACTGTATTTAACAAATGTTTCCCAACTTTTGGTATAAATTAATGAGAAGTTTGAAACAAAATTTATTTATCAATCAAACCCTAAAACAAAAACTAATAAATAATTAATAAAATGCTAAAACATTTGCTAATTATCTCTTTCAACGATATTTTTTATGTTTTCATTATTAAACACAAATTCAACTCAAGTATAGAATCGATAAATAATTTTAACTAAAATTTGATTAAAAGTTAAATATAATAACAGTTTCACGAAATAATGATCACATAATCACAACCAAAGGGTTTCTTAAAATAATTTATTAATTATATTGAAAATAAATTAAAACTTATGTTAAGACTCAAACAATTTAAGTAAAGTTTGATTCAATTAAATGTATTGAAAATTAATTCACAATTTTTGTATCACTTTTTAATAATTATATTTTTGTTTAAATATTTGTTGAAATTATTTTAATGTAAGTAAAAATAATAATTCTCTTGTGGTATACAAATATATCCACGTTCTACACATCAATGTTACCTAGTTCCAATCAATATATTAGTTCAAATTAATCGATAATATTTCAATTAAGATTTATTAATAGGAAATCAGGATTAATGAGAATTTATTGAATAAGAGATTTATAATTGAGTTTTGAAACATCTTTGGCCTTAAGATCAGTACTTAATGCTCAGAGAGTTGTTAATGACTACCAAATCCCCCTTAAGGTGAGAAGAAATCATAACCTCTGCGTTGAATATAATCTCTTTTTCGAGAATATTCTGAATTCAGTTTTGTTTTCAATACTTTTATTGTTTTATCATTACTTTCACAATAGTATTGGCAACAGTTGGCAACAGAGCCGATATGACAGTGCTCTCAACCAATAAGCATTTGAAAAATAGGTTTTCTAACAATTGTATGGTTTGCTTATGGCTTTGGATTTTCATATTATTGTTATTTTCAAAGTTCACTAAATTTTTAAAAGTGTATCAAATTTTCATTCAATTCTTAAAAATATTTGATGCAATAAATTGACACATATTTAGTGCTAACTGTGAGCACAACAAGTACAGAGTATACAAAAATATTACAGCAATTGTCGGTTTTTTTAAAACTTTAAAAGAGATAATTAATTGAAAGAATAATTGAATTTCAATTTCATTGACAATTAAATTGAAATCTTAATAAATAATATTTTTTTTGTCGGTTTTGTTATAAAAGAAAAAATTGATTGAAATATAAATAATTAAGAAAACAATGAATTAATCCTAAAATGGATATAATTTTGTTGAATAACAGTCTGTTTAAACAGTTTATCCCCTAATCGTTGGGCCGCGCATTAAAAGTGGTCTAAGACTGGAGTTATTGGGTCTTCATTTGAAACCAAAGTTAAACTGTAATGCATGGCATCAACAATATCGACCCAATCCTGGTTGCCATACATTACCGCACTTTCCCATACAGTGCCTCCAATACTACAGAATGTTATTTACAAAAAAAAATGAAGACTCGTTTCAAAAATAGATTTCATTTTCAGCAAAGATTTGCTGAAAGAGTGAAACATAAAATGATTTAATTTCATTCAAATGCGTTAAAAAAGTAAAGTTTTGTTAAACAAAGCAATTAATAAACAGAAGTTGACTACCGGTGCGACTCTAACAGTGGTTTCCGTCTTTACATTTTATTAATAATATTTCACAAAACAACTAATTTTGTGTTATTTTTAGTCAAAGTTTTCTAATTTGGAAACAAATCTGCATTTTTGTTGTGAAATAGTAATTTTAATCGTTTATATTAGACTCGGAATCAATTTGATGACAAATCTGACCATTTTTTGGGTTAATATATGAATAAAAATGATAAAAAACGACAACTTTTTTCGCATTAATGTATACGTGCTTTGAATGAGAAACTGATAAAATGTTCAGTCATTTAGTTATATATAAAACGGTTTATCAAAAGAATAATAAAGAAATCAATTATGAGAACGAAAAAATAAAAATATCATTATTCTTGCATTTGCCCCTGCACCCTTTAGACATTTAATCACTAAATATTATGCTCTTTGTAAATTGAATTTTATATTCAATAATTAAATAATAATAAAATATATTAACATTTTTATCATAATTTTATAATTGAATTATATTTTTGTCCCTTTTTATGCATTTTTTGGAAATCAGAAAATAATTAACAAAATTGTTATCAATTTAATTGTAAATTAAAATATTAATTCATTTATCAATAATATATAGATTTTTAGTGATATATAGGGAATAAATAAAATAAAAATTTGTGTAATTTGAAAGTGAAATAAATTTTCAAAGAATCGATGTCTTGAGGCCTCAAATGAATGTTTAAATTAAGTGAAATTGGATTATATTTGTTGTTGTTTTTGTATAAAAAGTTAAATATTATTAAGTATTGAAATGTTTTTTAAATTAAAAATTATTTTCATGTATTCAGTAGTTTTTACCTCAAAGTGAATATCAGTTCAATATTACTGTAAAAACGTTTGTTTGTTTCAAAAGTGAATTGAATGCCAAATACTTTGTATTTTTACATAACTTTTATTTTTCTGTTAAATAAATTTATGATAAATTTAATGAAATGTTATATTTTTATGCAATGATTACTAAATATCTGTATTTCAGTGAAAACAATAAAATCTTTTATTTTTAAATTAATAAAATTATAATTTTTATCAATTGATTCAAAAGTAAATAAACATTGAAATACAGATATAACTGACATAACAATCATTTTTTGTGAATATATTACACAATTATTTTGGAAATACTTGAAATATAACGAATACTTAAGCCTAAAGGCATACTAAATGTTAGAAAACGGTCTGTACAAGTGTTTTGTACTTGGTGAGTTTTGATGTAAATTTTTGGGCAATTATCATGAGTTTATGCGAGCGTTCGTGTGTGGGCTAAACAATATTAATTCTCGGTGAACACTCAGGTACAAATTAGTACAAATTGGTACAAACATTGGCGCAAATTATTCCAACACTTTCTATAACTGATAGGAACCGGAACACAAATAAATGTTTTTTTTATACGTTTCCGATATTAAACAATAAAATATTCAAAACATCGATATTTTGTGCCAAAAAATAAGAATTTGTTATAAAATGTGATTTAAATAACAGTTTTAAATCACTTTTACTTATACTGTGTTTGACTTTCCTTTCATAAAATCATTTAAATATAAATAAATTAACATTTTTTCCAAACTTTTACTGAATTTTTCTTTGGATTGAAATACATTTATATTTTTTGATCAGTTTTGCATAAAAATAATTTGAATTATTGGTTAAGGTTTTGATTTTTGTCTTAAATGAGATAAAATTATATGAAAATACATTTCAATAATTTTCTCGCCTTTGGCTTAAAATGCCATTAAATTTGTTGTTATATAAAGTAAAGTGAAATAAAATACACTTTTCACTTAAATTACGGCAAAGTTTGGATATTTTCAATCGATTTTCTAATAATAAATGCAAAATTGGTCTCAAATGTTGAATACATTGAATAATCAATATGTTAATAACCTATCAGTAATAAAGTAGTTAAGGCCATCACCATGATCACTTTATTAATTTATTATTAATTTTGAAACAGGAATTATCATATATCAGAAAGTAATTGTAAAATATCATTAATAGTATAAAAAATCGTTGATATAATCTATGTTTTAATCTAAAAATAAGTTGAAATTTTATTCAAACAGTTCATTGAGTAACGAAAGTCTGATTCAAATTAAATTGGATTTTGAATTTGATTTTAAGTTAAACATTATATTCATAAAATATTTTTCATCAAAATCAACAAAAAAGTCTTTCAATGTATTGAATATTTATTTTATTGCTTTGGGTTTGAAATAGTTTTTATAAATCTCTGTTCAAATCATTTAAAATAAAAAAATGGTTTATTATTACTAAAAGTGATTAATGTTTAAAATGTTTGCAAACAAATACTTAAATGTAATTAATTTGTATTAAAATTAAAAAATATTATATTCAATGATAAAACAAATAATTTCTTGAAATCTATAGAAACTTCAATGCATTTAATAAAATATTGAAGAAATACACTGAAATGAACAAGTACATTACAATACAGAATATTCTGAGATTGAGTTTAGATTTAAATGCAATTTCGATACAGATTTTTATAACATTTTATATCATTGTTAAGTAAAAGACAACAAAAATAAGAAAAAGTAATTAAATGACAAAAACAGAAATAGTATTGTAGTTAAGGATGTGTTGGATGTGTTGAAGTGAGGATATGGACTAAGGATATAAAAACGATCCAATGGTGCCCTAACAGTACCATACAAGCGCCCTACCGGTGCTATTCTCCTAAGTGCAGAATCTAACTGTTCTCCAGAGACACAACACTAAAGTCACAATATTTAAGCGTTAAATGTCAGTCCGGACTGGATTTGGATCCAAAGAAACATTCATTTTATTGTCTTCTGATTTAAAATAAAGAAATAACATATGAGTTGTTTTATAAGAGGAGATGAGAGGAAAGGAAAGGACGGGTAGATTAGAAATTACACCAAATTGATGGCAAACAGAATATAAATCAACAAATGTTTTATTGCTTTCTTCAATAAATTTAATTGACTTTTAGGGACATATTTGGAGCAAAATGTTAAAAGAAATGTGTTTTCATTTGAATGAATAGTTTCAAAGAAAAAACATATAAAAATATTTGTATTAAAAAAGCAATGAATTAAAGGCTATATTGATATAACCGGCCATTTGTTGTCAAAAGAATTTGATTTTTCTCTATATTTATGACTTTTTATCTCATTTTTATGCTTTGATTAAAATTTTTGAAATAACTCTTGACTTCTTTGGACTCTATTTGGATATCTAATAATAAAATCAATAAAATATTTATAAAAAAAATTATTTTTACTGTCTTTTGGTCTCAAATATTAAATATTAAGCATCACTTCAGACGAAAATATATTATAAGATATTCGACAGAAAAATGAGAAAAACATTGCATTTTATTCACAAAATTATTATTCATTTTATGGATTGAACAGCAATTCATGTGTTTATAAATATTAAAGTTTGTGTTCAATCATAACAATTGATTGGTTTATGTTTTATTAATAATAGTTTTAAAAAAGCTAGGTAAACTATACTGGATAATGATAATACCATGTAACAAATATATTTAGCAAGTACTGTATCACTAAAATTATTTTATAAAGAATAGTCATTTTAAAATTTCAAATCTAACTGTTCATTTTAAAATTATTCAGATATTCAAGAAATATCTGCTAGTTTCAAATTTAAATTTTTTGCTAAGATTTGAATATTTGAAGGAATGAATCGTTTTTTACACATCCGATGCCATAGTGTTGTTGTCTTTACATTACTTTTTGAATAAATTTAATCCCAAAACAGTCATTGAATTGTTTAAACTCTATTCAAAAGAATTTAGTGAAAGGTTTATAAATATTTTTGAATATTAAAATATAAATTAAATATTATATGAATCCCTTGTTTTGTATATTAGCAAGGCTAAAATAATATGCCATTTAAATGTTTTTAATCATATACTGCTCAAAATAAAGGGTGTATTAAATGAAATATTTATATTATTCATACAGTAATTGTCTTTTTATTATTTATTTGTAAATTCATATTTAATGACATTGGTGATATACCAATGGTGATAATAAATAAAAGTTGTTTTTGTATATTAAATGCCCCTTAAATGCTACTTTCCCCCTATTATGGGATTATTGAAGTAGTGTTTACAACATTTCATATAAATGTGAATTTTATTGAATTAAAATATTCAATACTTTTCAACATTTTTATCAAAATATTTGTGAAGTTTTAAAAATAATTTCAATTTTTCTTAAAATTTATTTTATATTAAAGTTAAACTCATTTGTCGTCAAAGAAGTTATAAATAAGATTTAGATTTGATTTTGATTTTCAAAATATAAAAGTGTTTTAAATTTCTGGTATATTATACTGTATATTAAGGCACAGGGAGTTCATTTTGAGTGGGTTATGAAATGGTGGGTTTGGGTGGAAATATAAGTTCAGAAATAAGTTAAACAATAGTATATTTGAAGAGTATTTGAATGGCCTTTAAGTCAGTAAAAACAATAATCAAAAGCCGAGTGCATGAGAGCATCAAGTGCTCAGTGCTCTACAAGTGCTGATCTAAAAAGTAATGCATTTGCGCCGTTCACTTGTGATACCAAAGAGCATCACATCCTTGTCTTCGGTTATGGCTTTTGACTAACATTTTGTTGAAATGTCTTCTCTTTTCTCTTCTTTCATGTGTTTATCAAACTATCGATACTATGAGAGCACCAGTAGTTATATTGGAGATGGCAAAAGTGATGCCATTAATACAGAGAACCAGAAGCTCTAGTTTTGTCAATATTAGTCATTAGCACTGTTAGCATATTATGTCTTCAAAACAAGTCATACGACCAGACATTTAGTTATTCCCAAACGTAGTATTGAAACGATTCTCAGCTCTAAATGCCATACATTTTCACTCTTTATTTGAATCTAATTAATGTCGTAAAGCATAGCAACACATCAGACAAGGCTTTCAATCCTTTCCAACGCATCCAAAGACTCAAAATTTATACCAATTTTCACAATTGCTTTCACTTTTCATTTGTATAATTTGTTTTTGTGTCAAAAACTTTCAAATTTATATAAATTTAACTTAAAATTCATTAAAATATTAAATCATTTAATAATTTAATGTAAAAATAAATTTCAAAAATTATAAAAAATATTAATAAATAATAAAATTCAATCATTTACTAAAAACATCAAGCACATCAAGCTTGCATATTACTTAATGTGAAGACATCTAACCCAGGGGCTTTTATTATTTAAAATAGTTTTCAAAGCATTCATTGAATTTTGTTTCAGATTTATGCCTTATATTATCATTAAATAAATTCCCCCTTAAATGGCTTTTATTATATTATGTATCCAATAATCTAATGATAATTTCTAATGACTTTCCAGCCATTGCTCACAAAGTGTTTGACTGTTTTAGCAAATAATGAACAAAACCAACTGTCCGTCCGTCCAATCCATCTTTGTTTCCTTAATTCAATTATTTTGACATTTTTTGTTGTTTTCTTTCTAATCAATAGTTACACCAAAACCTCAATTGTCTTATATTTGACAACAAATATCACATCAAAGCTAACACTTCTGAATCTTAACTAATAAGTGGGAGGTTAGCCAAACAGACAACATATCATGATTGAGGTTAATGTTCAGAAAAGTTTTGGAATTAAAGTATCAATACATGTTATGAAATAAAAATTATATACATTTACAGCAGTTTTTTTTAATAATCTTTGAATTAAATTCAAATAATTTATTAATCATTTTATTGAAAAACAAATATAGATATAATTTATATCATACAAATGACAATGATATATTTTATCAGTATTTCATTTAAAAGATAGGTCCTAGATTAAATTGTGTATTTTCAAATTTTTCAAAACTGTTCACTCATTTAATCATTTTTTAAAATTTTAATGATTTTGTTATCTATTGTTTGCATAAACTTAAGCCTAAAACATAATAAACCAATGAATTGAACACATATTCAGTTGAGTAACGATACAAACGATGCAAAACTAGAAAAGTGTTTCCATGGATACCGAGGGTCGGATAACTTCATCATTATTTCATATATAAAACAATATTCAAATGAATGAACAAAAAAAGTTTATTATATTTAAATCCTATTTTAATAAATTGGGTTTAAATTGAGTTTCAATGCAATCAATCTTTAAAATAACAATTTATTATCATTTCGTTTATGTTTATTCTAGAGGTATACCATGAATACCATTCCCCTTCTCTATAGTTGGATATAAGTTATAACACAAATATTAATTTCAAATTTTTACCAAAATTTTGTGAATAAATGATAATTTTTTTATTTACAAAAATCAATACCAATAGATAATCTTGGTGCAAAATTAAATACAGTTTCTACAGGTATATGTTCTCATACTGTAGTCTATTAATGAGAAAAAATGTCATTTTGCACATAAATTATTTGATTTTAAGAGTCCTTACTATAATTTTATGCGATTTCAATCAAATTGATGTATAATTTCACGTTTTATGCATTAATTATTAATATTATATTTGAATTGTGTTTATTTCTTGTAAATATTAATAAATGTGTCTAGATTAGTTAAAATATTTTATGCATATTTCTAGTTTAAAATGACATAACTTAATATTATTGAACACCATTTCCTCTGGACCCTTATAAAGCCCCTATAAGACCCCCCATCGACATCTCTGAATAGAGTAATTGCTAGACATTAGCCAAAATGGACAGACATTGTAAGACACTGCGAGTAAAACTGCATTTATAGACCCTTTTCTATAAATCTCTTTTTTGTAAATCTTAAACCCTATTATTTAGTCCTAACCTACCGTTCCATAACCTACAGTCCCATAACCACCAAATTTATGTAATCCATGAGAAAGAGAAAGAAAGCAATTATTTCTAATTTCATTCACTCAAAGCCCACACAATATAATCGATATAAAAGTGATTTTATAGAGTTTACGACACTTTTGTTTCAACCCTTTTATGATTGAGTTTAACAGCCATTCCTTGAAAATGATTTCAAATATTATTTACCAAAAAACGCAAACCTTTTGAGATTTATTGAAAAAGACTGTCATTTGAATCAAATTTTGGTGTCTTTTTCAGCCATTTTTATAAAATGTTATCATCTCTGCAATGGATTGAAGCAAATATTGGACAATCAAATGCATGAATGCTTTTCTCGACTTATAAGAGCACATAGTCTTCGCACAAATGATTTTTTACACCATTGGCTCACTTTTGTCACAAGCATTGTCTCATTCAATACAACCCAAGTGTAAAATTATCTTCAATTTTGAAATACAAACTCAAAAAAAACAAATTAACACAAAATGAGAAAATGTATGAAAAAGACAACAATTATTAAGAGTAGAGCTCATGAGTCGTGAGGTCTTATATTATGTCATCCTATCCATCATTTAAAACCAAAATTAAGATCAAAGTCATTAAAAAGTCATTAATTTTTCAGACATTCACTTATTATTGGTTTTTATTTCACTTCAATTCACAAATAATTGATTTGATTTTGTGTTTAAGTCATAGTTTAACATAAATATCAAAAACACATTTAAAGGTTTGATGTTTTCAAATGTTTTCAGTGCTTATAATGTCAATTATGTGGAAAGGATTGAATTATCAAACATATTACCTTGGACACTTTTGGGCGTTTCTGTTTAGAGCACAACTTTATAGTTATTTAGTTTATTAGAAATGACAAGACTTTGAAATATAGGACAAAAAATAAATTCAATTGACTTCAGAGTAAATTCAAGTGCTATTCACCCAAACATTCCATCATTTGTGATGACATCAATGAAAGTCCATATTTTCATTACAGAAATACAAATCAAATGTAATTTCAAAAGCATTTCAATAGACTTTTTCACAGAAATAATACTCAACGAGAAAATCAAGACTTTGTATAAAAAGTTTTAAAAATAGAGATTTGAAAAATAATTTCAATGAAATTATAAAATATTTTGCTTTAAATTCATCCAATGTTTCATCAAATTCACTAAATATTCAATTTTTAGTTTCAATATATTATTTGAAGGTTTAGTATATTTCCACTAATAATAAAAGTCTTTGTTTTTTATTTCATATTTTGGTAACAAATATACACCAAATGTATACTAAATCTGAACAAAACTTAATATCTTTTGTATTATTTGTCTTTTATTTTCATTTTGTTTTTGTTTCTTAAAACAGGATTTTTATGCTTTTATTTCAGGCTTTGCTCTCTTGTTATGAAAGTAGAAATTATTTGAAATGAAAATACACTAAAAGATAATGTTTTCCTTCAATACTTCAATAAAATACATTCTTTTGGATAGTTTTTCAACAAATATTTTGTTTTAATTAAAATAATGTTTTTTTGATTTGAGATCTTATAATAATGTCTTTCATTTCATATACAGTCAAATCTCTTTGTAGTACAAAATTTTATGGTCGGATGGTCTCACTTTGCCTGTAATTTGGTAGTATTTTCTGCCCCTGTTGTGTGCGCTCTCTATTGTGTACGGATTTGTCGTTTATTTAGTCGTTCACAACAGAGAGATTTGACTGTAATATTCAGATTTACTCCAAAACCAGTAAAATATTGAAAACAATAATTCAATAAATCTTTTAAAATAATGATGTTTTCGTGAAAAAGTAGGAAATGTAGAGAAAGTGGTCTAAAATTGAATTGAAATCCATTTCCAGTAAAACATAAGACTTTTGCTGAAAAACATTGAAATAAATTCAATTCAATTCAATCGTTGGTTTATTTCAAAACTTTAAGACTCAATGAATGACTGAATGTCTAACAAATTTAAAATATGTTATATTTTTTACTTCAAAACACATGGATTGCAATAATACGTGAATTTTTCATGTATTCCCTGATTCTTCACGTTTTTGGTTCATTTGTCTCAAAAAGTAGTGAGTTTTGGCTCTCATTAAAACTGAACCAAAAAGAGGAGCCAAAAAGGGAAGACTGTCTGAACTAATGAGGCCTAAGAACGCCTTTTATTATACTATACTCTGTATATCCATCACTTGGCTATTACTCAGGTATAAGAGGAGATGAGGCGTTGGAATCACTTCAGGCAATGGAATCAATGGAGGCATTGGAGGCACTGAAGACAAAATATACATTATATGAGAATATCTATTAACGAATAATACGGTGCTTATATATACCAGAGCACACCAGTGCATACCAGTGCACAACATCATTCATTTTACACTCTATTCACTCTTTACACTAATTATTTGAAAGTAATATTAAATTCAATTGTGATATAAATTGATTGCAAAAGTCATCTCTAAATAAGAAAATAAATTTGTTTTGTATTTCAGTTTAAATAATTTTGAATTTCACTCACATTTGCAAAGATTTACTTAAAATGTGTTTTTATGCCATATATGGCAGACATTTCATACAATTAGTGATGATTTCATTGAGATTTAAACTTTTCTTCAGTAAAACTGTTAAAAAGGTTTTAATATTTATAATACAGTATAAAATAAAATATTATTATATTTCACTAAAATTTATAAAATATTTTCCTCACATTCACAACATATTTATCCAATACATGCAAACTTGCATTCAATTAGTTGTTGTATTTATCAATTCTGTAACACTGCTGAGCACAGGCTGTATGCATAGGAACCGATCAAAAAATGATATTGATATTGGTCTGGATTATTCAATGTTAGGGACAGATATGTCACATCTGGTAAAGGGGTTTAAGAGTAATATGAAATCAATGCGTCTAAACAATGCGTTTTGTATAAATGGTCAGTAATTGGTCTATTGTGTTGACCAAGGTACAATTATGTACATTTATGTTAACTGAGATTCTATTATTCGATAATTTATATCAATATTAATCATATTTATGTGATTTCATAAACTAATGACAAATTTTAATGTCTTACTAATAATAAAATAATTGTTTGTTTGACTAATTATGGCATCGATTAAGCCATACAAACACAGAGTAGCACTGGGATAGTGTGTATAGATATGAATGAGTGGAAGGAACGGCAGATTTAGATATGAAAGTAATGGTATAAAAAATTTTTAAATGAAAGATATCATATGAAAAGTCACGGAAACCCCTTAAACGCAGAAATGTTTACTTAATAAGTGAAATAAATTCATAAAAACCTTTTTTTCAATATTTGAATGAATTTTGAATTTATTTTTAGTTTTTATTTACATTTTTGGTATTTTTTTAGTGGAATTATCTAATCTTGCACATTTCTGCACGTTTGTCATACTTTCAGCTTTTCTCAAGGGGTATATAAAAAATCGTTGCCTATCTCACACACACAACCTCAGGGGCATTGGGTTTAATACTGGCCATCAGTGACTCAGAAAAATTGATTTTTTGGCAAAAATATTCAAATAATATGTTTTTAAATCAAGAAATCATTTCAAATGAGAATTCTTATGGTTTTGTCGATTATATTATAATAATTAACATAAATATAAATAATTTAACGATTATTTCATTTAATTATTATATTTTGGACTCAATTGCAGTTATAATTGAATATCTTTTTCAATATTAGATGTTTTCAATGTTTTGATTTAAAGACAAACAAAAATATAGATCCTTTTTATAAATGCAAAAATCAGACAATAATTAGTTTAAATAAGAGGAAAGTTAGTCTAATATAGGAATTCATCAAAAACTCAAGACTCGATGCATAACTGTAGAGAATATTTGTCTTTTTATTATTTATTCAAATCACATAACAATTTGCCACAAATTATACAAATTATTTGTTTGTAATTTCTGTGAATCATTGATAATTGAATTAAATCCTGAATTAAACAATAAAATAACAAATTGTTTGAAATATTTTGACAATTATTTGAATAAAAGTAAAAATAATAATAAATTAGAAATTGATATCAATTTTGGAAACTAAATGTGATTTCAATTCAATTAAAACCACAAAAGTATTTCTCATTGAATATAAGACGAATATTGAAAACGACATTGTTGCAATTTGATACAAACAAAATTTGTTGATTGTTAAGTACTATAATTCTCTAAATGTTTCGCCAGTTATGTAAGGAATGGTAGGAATTATATGTATATCTCATCCGACAAACAATTTTTTCTTTCATTCAACTCTTTGTCAATCATTGAAAATATTAGTAAATTTATTCAATCAATGATGAAATATGTCTTTTAATGGAATTGAATGTTAATAATAATACCAAGTTAAATATTGATAACTTATAAATTAGTATTGTGAATTAAATAATCAGTATAGTTTAATAAGTTTAAGGAAAATTATAAAATTATAAATATTTGAAAATTTCTACTATTTTTAGGTTTTTATTTAAATTTCAATTCAAAATCGGATTTTTATCTTTAAATTCAAACACAAATGAAATCAAAAATAATTATATTTTGTATAAATGTATAGCAAATAGAAGTAAAACTCATGTTTTGTTGAGATAAATGTGTTATACAGTTAGATATCTGCCAACGCATAGTGGACTGGTATCTATTATACAATAATACAAACACAATACTAATGACAAAATCATTCAAAATATCACGAAATCTCAAATTTACTTCAAATTATTTCAATTATAATAAAACTTTTTAAACAATAAGTTTTTATTGATTTTATTTTTTAACAAAATATAATATAATTTCAAATTTTCTTTAAAAAAGTGTCGGGTTTTTAAAATTTCAAAACAATGATTGAATTAAATGAAAATAAATTAAATTTATATTTAAAACTCATTTTCTGAATACTTTCTGAAATATTTGATAAAACATAAAATCAAATGATTTACAGATCAGTTATTCAAATATCACTTTTAGATTGAGTTGAAAATTCAATTTAATCTCAGAAATGATTTGATTTTATAAATGTGTGAAAATTCAGAAATAAATTTCAATTTTATTAAAGTGTCAAAACTTTGTCTCAGTTTTTGAACAAATAATATATTTTTTTTTTGAAGAATTGATTGCAAATAAAAAAATAATAAAATACTGTTTAAACAAAAACTGATTTTTATATTCAGTTGTTTTCAGCAATTTTTATAATATTTTGTTTTCAATGTCTTTTAAAAATCAAAGTTTAAATTAATAAATGAAATAATGATTTGTTTTTCTCTATATTTATATAGATTTGAGACCAAAACTGAGTACTCCTTAATAAACATTAGTTTTGGGCTATTATTGAAATTATTTAATGAAAATATTGTGTACTTTTGAACAAATATAAGAAAATGTGTTTAATTTACTCAATCTTTTTGATGAAAAATCTGATGAAATAATAAAATAAATGGATTTTAACGTAAAACATATCACTTGTATTGCACTCAACGTATTCTCCAGTGATTTGATTTAAGAAATGCTTTTAAAGAGACGACATATATTTTTGCCAATTAGACCCTGGGATTCATTTTTTATATATTAATTTTTATACATTTTGTACAAAAAGTATTTTGAGTTCATTTATAATAATTAATATAAAGTTGAGCTTAAAATCAATTGAAATGAAAATAAAGTTATTTTCAATAATTTTCAAATGAATTTGTTATTAAAAATAATATAAATCATTGGTTTGAAAGGGAGTGTCAATAAAGTTGTGAACATTTCTCATATTTGACACAAATTAATGTCTAATCCATTGAAATAATGAGTCGTTTTGTTGAATTCATAAAATATATTATATAATTGTTATTAATATTAAAACTCATAAAATATTTTTATTTTCATGTCATTCACAAAATGACAAAAATTTTGATTTTTACTGGTTTAGTAGTAATAACTTAAATTAGATTTCTCTCATTTTATTCAATTGTGAACTCTAAATGACTATATTAAATGACCAAGGGTTTATTGTTATATAAATATTCATTTTCAATCTCTCTGTCGAAATAATCGATTAAATAATAAGTGTTCAGACATTGAGTGAAAATTCAGTTTAGAGTGACTTAAAATGAACACAATTTTTGGTCATTCACTCAATTATTTGATCGATTGAATGAATTTTCAAAGGTTTGGCATTTGGTTGACACTAATGACCACTTGGACTCTGGAAACTCTAAGACATCCCTTTCCTGATTGTGATCCGCAGTCATCCGTGCATTAAGTTAGAGGAAAATACTTGTGTCTCAAAACACTAATAATAAAACACTTATAATATTTACACTTATTTTGATTACAAGTTATTTTGTAATTAATAATTATTTCAATTAAAAGAAAATAAAAAATAAATATATTTTTTGCAATTATTTTATCGATTCTTTAGTTTTTTTTGTAGTTTTAATAGTTATTTAAAAGAAATAAATTCAAGCGTAAAGGGATTTAATGCTATGAGTCTATGAGTCTATGAGTCTTGTGCTGTAATTCATGTAATTTTATCAAAATTGTTAGATAAATGTGTTTATGATATAAACAGTACTAAAGGTTTTTTTGGGTAATTCATTGTATGAATTAACGAGTGATCGATAGGTCCCTAAAGAAGACAAACTATACTCTTATAAACCTAACAGTAATTCCATGAATGATATAATTGTTATTATTTGTCACTATTTTGAAGAAAATTTCAGATAAAGTTCAAAATGTTTTCAATCAATCAATTTTTAAATATTTAAATTTTATTCAATAATTTATAACTAATTTTAAGTTCAGTTTTGTTTTTGTTTTTGTAAAACCATTTAAAATAATTTGATTTTAAACAAAACTGAATACAAAATTGAAATAAAACTAAACATTTACTTCAGTTTTGTGAAAAACTTGCGAAACATTACTGTATTTTATATTCTTTACAACGTTTACACAAAACACTATTCCTGTGATAAAGACACAAAAGAATTACCAATTAATGGGAAAGACATGAAATTTTTATGAAATTTATAAGATATTCATGTCTTTCACTGAATCTATACTAAGGATCGCTCACTGTATTGGTTTGAATCAGATTTAGTGTTCAGTTTATAATTATTTCATTTTTTGCATATTTTTTAGAAATTTTATTATTTTATAACTTAATTGAAAAACTTTTCAACAATTCATTCAAAACATAGACATATGATATGAATGAGAAAATAATTTCAAATTGAGTTTAAATTCATTTTTGAAATGAAATTAAATTTGTTTTTAAATATAATATGAAATAAAATTTGAATTTTATTAAAAATAAAATTTATTTTTATGAAATAAAATGAAAATATAATATAATAATCAATAAAATACTAAAAAATCAATTAAAATTATTTGATATACTGTATAACAATGAGGTATAATTTATTTGAGTTCAAAAATGTGTGAATTTGTTAAATGAAATGATTTTTAGTCACAAAATTGTGATTTTAGTCTTCAAATTGATTTTAAATTTAAATTAAATGAATAATTCATCAAAAAATTAACATAAAATTAAACTAAACTTTCAACTCATCCTCAATAGAGTGCTGTCAATGTTTGCTATACTTATTGTTATCTCTTTTTCATACCTTTTCATCTCATATGAGATAATCTGAGAGAAACGGAAAATAACGTCAAAATATGCGAATCAGTAGTCATGACAACTGCACTCTGGGTTGTTGGGAGAGATGAGGCCATCATTTCATTGAAATAAAACTATTTTTTGTGCAAAAAACGGATAAATGCTTTAAAAGCAGAGAATATGTGCTTTGCTTTCAGTTTAATTCAAACTCTTTTGAAAATACATTTCTTTTCATCAAATAATATAATTTTGAGCGCAAACTATGACTTTGAAAATATTGTATGTAATATAGACTGAAATATAGTTACATTTGGATAGGTCTGCAACAGATGTGAATTTCACATAACATTTACAGCACTGGTATTACTGCCAATGCTTTCATCATTCAATTTCGTTAATATTTGTAGACTTATTAAGACTTAATTAAATTAAATTTATTTATCAAACGCTTTGTTGATTTGGTTTTAATTTATATTTTGGTTATGAAAAACTAAATTTAGATAATCTAGGTTAAGTTAAGTTACAGTAGTTTGAAAATTCCCCTTAATAAGTGCAAAGTGAAAGAAATCTAAAAAAATAAATCGGTTATTGATCGGATATTTTGACCCCTTTTTAAATAAAAAGATAATATTTTAGAATATTTTTTACTGAAATAAAAAAAATATTTCTTTTTCTCTTGAGGTATGAATAAAATATAGAAAGTCTTCCCATTCCCTGTGGAAAGGGTTTCAACCCATACCTGTCATTATATTTCTTTATTCATAGAAAACTTATTAAATGTTAAACTTTTTAGTGAAAGACAGACTTAAAGTTAGTTTTCTTTTTTGCTGACAATGTTTTGTATAAAATCTTATATAAATTTAAAATATTTGTCACAAAGAATGAAATACTAAATATATAATAACCCTGTGTATTGTAGCCCTGAGCTAAATTCAAATTAAAACTTCAATGATTATATTTATGGAAAAATTCAATTTTCGTAATATTTTTATATAAAAGTTTCATTCAATCTATTTATTCATCAGTTTATTTGATTTCAATTTATAAACCACTCGATTGTCTGTATATTTGCTAAAATCTTAACAAAATGTCTAACAATTCAAATATATTTATAATTTCTTAGCATTTCTTATATTTTTAATCTTTCAAACCCTAATACAACTGAAATATTTGAATAATGTTTTATAAAAAGAGTATATTTTACGCATAATTACACAAAACAAATGAATTGCTATTTAGACAGAGGAAGGGGTGAAGGGGTGACAGGAAATTGTCTTTTTGTTAGTTTCAAACATTTCAGTTCAATGAAAGAAAATATTTGAATGTTTATCTCAATTTACTTAATTATTTTAAGTAATGTATGAAATGATAAATATGCATGGTTAGTTTTACTATAAAGAAGCTAAAATTCGTAAAATCAATAATCTTGATCAATTAATTATATGTTTTTCTTCATTGATATAAAATATTAACTTTAAAGTAAACGCTTTTATTTGAAATCTCTTTTTGTGTATAACTGAAAGCCCATCAATGGGTGGACACAATCATTGCTGAAAAGACATCTTAGACTAAGGAATCCAAGAATTATATGATTATATGATTTTGAGTTCATTGACATTATTTTCATTACATTTTAAAACAAAACATTTTATGATTTTGAATCCAAAAGTCTCTAAAAAAAAGTTTTAATTAATTTTTATCTAAATTTATTCAAACAATTCATTAATTGAATGCTTTTTATAGATTATTGATATTCAATAAAGATTTCAATATTTAATAAAAATTTAGTCTATTTTGAGTTATTTTGTGCTGACTTTGAGTAAAAATGTTTTTTTAAAGTCAAAAACAAGAAATAATTTTCACAACAATTATAATCAATAATAAATTGTTTAAATATTTGAAAACTTTTTCAACAATTTAAAAAATGCTTTTATTTTTCAAACAAAACATTTATTATTTTATTTATTTATGTTTTCATATAAAACAATACTTTGCTAATGATCTTATGCCCAATCGACCATGGTGCTTAATGTAATCATTGATTTATTTTTATGACTTATTTTATTAAAAATATTGAAATTTTAAATTCCCTTTCAGTTTCTGAATGCAATGAAATTAAAATTAAATTTTTAGTGAAATATTTGATCAAAATATTCATTAAATTCATAATATTTTTAATTAATTTAATGTCAATTCAATTCATTTTTCAAAACACATGAAAAATCATTTAAAATTGTATTTTTGGCTCAAATATTACTAAAGTATAGTTTGTAACAAATGTTTTGGTCATTAAATCGCTTAAAAACTAAATTTTTCAAATCAAACAATGAATTGTTGAATAAAGTGAAGATTGAGTTAACTTTTCAGCAAATGATTGATAGTTTGTTTGCATTTATTTCAAAATTCAATTCATCACAAAATGATGTTATATTTGGGATTCATTTCACTATATTATATATTATTTGGACAAAAATTCAATGCATTTTTCAAAGCATTTTCGTCAAGTAATAAATGTTTGAATAAAAAGAGAAATACAAAGAAATATTGAGAATATTTTACACAAACTGTTAAAACGTTTGCAAATTAATTGAAACTCAATTATTATTCAATGAATTATTGAATTTATTATTGATTTACAAAAACAAATATAAATTGATATTTGTTTTATAAATGTATAATAAATGTAAAAAATAATAAAATAGGAAAAATATATATAAAAAGAGATCATTAAAGCGAAAATTGGCTAAAAGTAGCCGAGTTTTGGATCAAATTATCGCATTTCATATAACATTTGACATATGCCGGTGCTGTGTATGCGCACAGACAGTCATTCTTCGCTTCATTATTGATCGGCGATTGATTTTTAGCGAACAAACTATTTGTGAGCCCATACCTAAAGCACAGGTCAATAACAGAAGAAATAGCAAAAACCAAATGCAGTCTAATATTAGTATAGTATTGATAGCACCGTTTGGTTACATATTATTCCCAAAAATATTTGAATTTTTTTCATAAATAACATAATAATAAAGAAATATATTTTTGGATTCAATATTTCAAATGTAATATAAAATATGTTTAACAGAGAAAGCAATCCATCGTTTGATGTATTTATATAAAGCAAACATTTCATATGAAAACTAATAATAAAATGTATGGGAAAACAAAACTATCAATAATGCTATCAATAATAGGATTTATGGCAACTCATCGTTACATCAATATATATATAACAATAATCACAAGAGTTTTTGATCTCAAGTTTAGGCAAGAATCGTGAAAACTAGTGAATAAATGACTGAATTTGTGTGATATCTATAGTTATATACAATTCACGACTCTTTTAGCTCTGTTTGAAAATAATTTCAATGAATAAACACAAAGACAACAAATGCAATGAATTGCGTGATAGTGATTGTTACCAATGCCTCTTTCCTCCCTTTCCTCCTATCCCTCCTATGCCTCCATTTGAGACTATCACTCCATTAAAAGTATTAATCCGAAGCTAATGTTTATTTTGAAATAAGTTTATTGTTTGCATACAATTGCAAAGTTATCGACATTAAAACAGATGCATTCAATGAAACACAGAATTAGACTCTCGATAAGAACAGAGATGTCAAACCACCTGTTCCTACACAACAACGACAGTAAACTTATTATTATGTTTTGAAGTAATCTTTTATTACAAGATCTATAAGTTTTACCTTTCAATCAAATAACAGTCAAATTATGTTTTTGTTTACAAAATATAATCAATTTTCAAGTTTTTTTTGAATATTTATTCAGTCTTTCAGTGAATGGATATTCGGTTGAGATATAAGTAATTGTTAGCAAAAGAAACTATTTTTTTGTAGTGAAAGTCTAATGTTTAATGAGTTGTTTACGGAATACACAAAGTAATCATTAGTCCATGAGTTCACCTGAACTGCAGTGCAATTATGGCAACAGTTTTTAATGAATAGATTTAGCTTTTAATCAGAGATTAACCAAAATTGTTAGTGAGCTCTGACTTGTGAGCAATTAATAGCAAAATATTTCAAATAATTGAATTGAATGGACAGTTAGACACTTACACCAGGCAGAGTCTTCTGCTCGTGCAAAGAGTTCTGTGCCTTCAATGCACTGTCGCGGCAACAGTAGGTCAGAAACGCACAGCCTATTGATGACAAGAAAAACAATAGCATTAATAGATTTTCAAAAATTGTGTTAAAAGGAAATGAATTTGAAATTAAAAACAATTGAAAACAAATTAATTTTTTTATCAAATGATATGAAATTAGTTTTTAAATGATATTTTTGCATATAGTTTATGGTTTTTATCAATAATTATTAAATATTTAAATGTAATTGCTGAAAATGTGTTTTTGTTTTTTTACCTTTCACATTTCCTGATAATTAAATTTAGTGATGTTAATTACTATATTACTTAATTTTAAACTAAACCCTTGAATAGCTTAAACAGGGGTTTAATCATAAATGAAAAATTAAAAGGAAGTGTAATAAACATAAAATAAATTTGAATTCATATTAATATTATTATTCATCGATAAAAATGTATTGATTTTTCATTTAATTTAAGTGAAAATCAATCAAATAATTGTGTTTTTATTTGAATGTTATGTTTGAACTGTGTTTCACTGTATGTTTGAATATGTGCTTGAACATTGTGTTGATATTTAAAATAAAACAACTGATAATAATTATTAAGAGTTAATAATTCATTCATTAATGAAAATTTGTCACGTTTTTGATGATATGAATAAAATAGTAAAACTAAAAAATTTATGATATAATGCATTAAATGTTAGTTAAGAGAAGGCCAGCACCAGAACAATGTGGGGATATATACAGTGCTGTATATCAGGGGGTATATAGGGATGACTATAGACTATAGTTATTAATATTTTAGGCATTAATTTTCCGTTCCGTTGAATACATATATACTGTCCTTATTTGCCGACAAATGTTTCAACATTTATACCAATTATTATAGTTTTGCATAATATCTATGAAATCCTTAATCTAATTATAAAATTGAAAATTAAAACAATTTTTTGATTTATTGTTTAATAATATGTTTTTGTGTTTCAGATATTTCTAATCAAAAACATGTCATTCAGTTTCAGTTCAATAGTTTTGATATCAGTTTTAATAATTGAGAAAAACAGGAGAATATATACCAAAATGAAAACAATTGGCAAACGGAGGGAAAGTAGTCTAAAGTATAGCTCTGTTGTTGAGCTGAGGGCTCAGTTGCGTCACATTGTGATGACGCGATTGCAATGAGTAAGCAGTGATGGAGGACTCACTGGATTGGGATCATTGCCTACCAGTGGTAACTCAGTTTACATAGTAGTTGCAAAAATAATAGATTTCTAGAAATAAAGCACCCAGCCACTAATGCCCAGGACTTTTAAATGTAAATGAATTGAAAACAAACATTATTCAACATTTTCAGTGCATTTATTGGCAATTATTTATCGATTTTTGCATATTTTGATGAAAAGTATAAACGATATGACATATGTATGAGTAGTAAAGACTAACAGCACTGGTATATAAACCTCATATAAGTGTTTACAAGGGATAAGAAAGTAATGGAAATTATCTTCTATTATAAGAGGGTTTGGATGATGTGATGGCAATGTGCAGCACATCAGTACATCATATATATAAGTAGAACATTATATTATGTGTAGAGCACAGGGATGACAGTGCTGTGAGACATACCCTTATGCATTCCCGTGTATTTGTCTTTAAGGACAGTTAGTTCATATATTTTGCCGAATTGTTCAAACAATGGCTTTAAATCTTTTTCGTCTAAGTTTCTGGGGATTTGTCCGACAAAGAGTTTGATGGCGTCGTGTTCTTTGGCCGGAATCGCATCCACATTGTTGTGATAATTGCCATTTGTTATACGGATTGTGGTCACTGTCGCCGGCTGTCCACCATCTATGCCATTATGAAGTGCTGCCATTGATTACAATGTTATCCTTTATAGCAATTGTCTGTCTTTCTCACAGTCGGAGTGTCAGAGTTGGTAGGGTTGGTAGTATTGGCACAACAGATATAACAGATATTAGAATAAGAGCACAAAAATATATAATAATAAGTTATATGGCATATATGGCAGGCATAGGCATACAACCAGTGCTACAACACAAGCACATCACAGCTGCCTCTGAGCTCAGACGAGAATACAGTACTGAACCAACAAAACCAAAGCAACAGAACAGAGCTTAAAGAACGAAATAGTATAGCACCGGCTGTAACACACGAGGGTTGGTGTGCACTGACTATACAGACTATGCTTATTATACCAGTGCTCTCTGCTATTTAAACTAAAGCACTCAATATAGAAAGCAAATGAAATGCATTACAGTATATATCAGTCCTTTTTGGACTTAAATTACATATTATTCGCGATTAAAGATCCCGTTTCACACTATTTCACATTATTTCACACTATATCTCAAACATTCATACGTTTTGTTATATTTATTGTTTAAAAAAATTCAAATTATTGTCAAAACATATAATGAACTGAAAATCACTTCTAAATAAACATTTGAGAAAATTCTCTGAAATTTTAGCTTAAAATTGAAGTCATTTTGAAATTAATATTTGAAATCATTTCAAAAGTTTTAGTTTTTCTATCATTTGCTGTAATACTCTGTAAAATAAAGCATTCAATGATATAATGGGAAATAATATCTAATATTTTATGGAAGGGGAGATTATTTTAGGGGCTGAGAGGTAATACTGATGCGGGTATTAGATCTGAACAATATATATGTTTAATCTGAAGACTGAACGCCTGCGCCATCGCACACATGTGTTTTGATTGATAACGTGTGCGACTTTGGACATCCAATTATGCATGAATTGTGCACAGGTATCAGTTGGCCTGTCATTTGCGCTTCCAATCACTTCTCTATACCCTCAGAGGAACTGTATATATATGTGAGGATGAGATTAAATGTCAGTAATAATACGTCCGATAATATCATTTCAATCAAAATGATTATTATTTCAATAATTATCGTTCAAATAATAAATACATATTTTTATAAACCATTTTCTGACTTGACATCAAACCCTCAGGTCTTTCAGGGAATTCATTGAATATTATTATTAATTATTTATTTATTGTTTAGTTTTGTATTAATATTTAATTTTATATTTATTGTTTTAATTTAAATTTTAAAAATTTAATTTCTATAATATTTTGAGTTCTAATGTCAAAAACGATTTTAAAACAACCCTGAGTTGTGTTAACTGTAACAGTAGTGTCACAGAAAGGGGTAGAAATGTCTTTCTTTCAATGCTTTCATGTATTGCTTTGAAAATAATGTTTAATTTAATTGTAAATCATTTGAGAAAATGTCAGAATTTAGTGCAAAAATACTTTTGTCTGAAATTTAGATCTGTTTTATATGTAGTTTCAAATCAAAATCAACAAAATATTAAAATTTATAAAAATATAATAAAATTTTAAAACAAATAAAACTATATTTTGTTTTCATTTGAATATTCAATTGTCTTTCAAATAGTCTGACATTTCTTTGCATTGAATTGAAAGTACATTTCATTTCAACAAATTATTTAATTATAATTGAATTGAGAACTAAAATTGAATTTATAAACAGAGCTGTGTTTGAGTAGTGATGAAGACATGTAAGGCCTGATAGGGCTCATAGACAACACATTAGCACAGTTTTGAGCGGACATACATTACTTGTTCAGTTGAAAAGACTTTACTTTATTGGCGGCGAAAACGTGAATGAATTTTAGATATTTATTGTATTATTGTATATCTCAGAGAAAACTTCGCATCAAATATCATGTTTTTGTGTCACATCTTAGAGATATTCAATAGAGTTGTACGCGATTTGACTCTCAATTCAATAACACATACAATCTCTCTCTCTCTCTCTCTCTCTCTCTCTCTCTCTCTCT
>JAQGAT010000575.1:0-27475 GCA_034687845.1 Pantelozetes paolii | reverse complement strand
TAGCTAACAATCCGACGGCAAAGAAGAGGAAATAAATTGCTATTCATTTCAACCCAAGTATTCATAACTAAAATATTGTTTTAATTATTGATTAAAACTTTTTTATAAATTGATTTCAATTTTAATAAAAATTTATTTATTCATTGAATTTTGGTTTTCATTTATTTAAGTGTTTTTATTGTCATTAATGTTAAGGTATTTAACGATTAAAACAACATTTAATTGATTTTTAACTCAATTTTCATTTATTTGTCAAATATTTTGAAATTTAAATAAAATTATGAAATCTTTTGTCATATTATTTGTCAAAATTAAGTAATGAATAAAAGTTTAGGAAATTATTACAAAAAATGATAAAAAGGGGTAAAAATTGGTTCAAAATCTCTGTCACCTGTATTACAGTACTGCCAATAAGTGAAGTGCAACTAACCTTTCATCAATCAGTTTCTTAATACAATATTTTCCATTGATTTAAAAGTTTAAATATTAATACACTGTATATAAAAGTACTTATTCTTATGTTCGTCTATTAATGTATACTATTGTATGACTGTCCTATCCATAGTAATCATTGTGATCATGGTCATTTCTATGACTTTGAAAGTATAAAAAGGCTTGGATTTTAGAAACAATTCTCACTTTTTAGTCTGAGTGTGAAATTGAAGTGAAATTGAAATTGAAGTGAATTTTTAACTATATTTTTATAAATCTTGTATTTTATTAAAGATTTTGTTTTATTCACAATTAATGGCTCTTTCGGGAAGTCTTTCCAGTTCTTTGTCATCTTTGGCCACAAATGACGAAAGCATTGATTCATATGTCGGCGATATCTGCATCCGAGTGGATAGGAGTACACTCGAGACAATGCTAAACGGAGGCGACTCTAGTATACCCTCGGCCACCGATTTCTTCATAGATGTGTCTAACAAGAGCGGAGCCATTATTTCTTACCCACAGAAAGGTATTCTCGATAAGATTGGCCGCAAAGATCCAGAGATAAGGATAATTGGTTCACCGTTTGAGATCCATTCCGCTCGGAGTCTAATAATGGATATGATTGGACGGCACCGGAATAGAGTGACCTTTAAAATGGATGTCTCGCATACAGACCACTCGCACGTCATTGGAAAGGGAGGGAAACGAATTCAATCCATAATGAACTCCACTGAATGTCACATCCATTTCCCGGACGGCAATCGAGTCCATTCCGAAGAGAAGTCAAATCAGGTGACAATTGCCGGCACTGGTGTCCAACAGATCGAAGAGGCCCGACAACAGATCAGACAATACCTTCCCCTCACTATCAGCTTTCAAACGGAAATAAACGGCGGAAACATTGCTTTTATGGACTCTTCGCACCCAAAGGTCAGGTGGATTCAGAGCCGCTACAGTGTATTAATGAGCTTTCGTCTGCCGGAGCTCTCGTTTGGGGACAAACCATTGGCTTATATTATAATCAGAGGCTCACGAGTGAAGTTCGACGACATTAAAGAGGCGGCGCAAGAGATCTATCAATTGCTTAACTGGTCTTCCGTTGGGTTTAACAACACTGTAATCAATATCGATATAAACATTGCGGCCCAACATCACACATATGTCATGGGAAGGGGTAACTGCAATGTAAAAGCTATCAATGATCACACCGGCGCTGTGGTGTCATTCCCCGACCTGATGTATGGGTCCCCTTCTTCGGCTACTCAACGACCCAACCCTTTAGTAACAATCAGAGGCCGTGGAATAGAGTCCGCATTCCTGGCATGGCTTGAACTCCTGAGTTATTTACCAATTGTCCTCATTTTTGATTTGCAACCGAACCAAGAGATCGACGGAAAGCTGTTGACTGCACTAATGGCCAACCAATTGCTCTCAATTATGATCAGACCTAAAGTGAGGAGTGATATGAAGTCTATAGTCATCAAAGCTCAGGAAAGGTACACAAACTTGCTCTTCGAGGCCCGCAATCATATTCTTGGCTTAGAATCCAATCAATTGAATGAATGGTCGACACAGACATCACTTCCAGCGACAGCTTGCAGTCTATCGATGAAACCCCCGTCAGGTTTCCCAAGATATCCCTTCACTTCAGACTTTGAACCAGAGATACTCCGGGCCTTCCGTCAAGTGTTTGATAAACAATAGATTTTAATATATTTTACGTAAACTTTTGAAACAATTTAATACTTATTTGAAATATATTTTTTATAAAGTGTTTTAATATTCACTTAAATATTGTATAAAATTTTAATTTTAATGAAATTTAATGTTATTTTTAATGTATTTTTATGTAAACATGAAATCAATAAAAGTTTTAAAGATGTGATTAAAGTTATACTTAAACTCAATATAAGTGATTAAAACTAACCTAACTTGTTCATTGGCATCTCAGTGCCAGTTGTATCAAGGTGCAATTAACCTCAAGGGGTCTAATAGTTAGATACCCGGGGCTAAAGAGCTGGTGCTTAGGATTACTTACTTTATTAATAGTTTTGTTTTGAAGACTGAAAACAATATTTTAATGTATTTTTGGTTTACTTTTTGACTCAAGTATTGATTGAAAACCAAATGAAGTGTTAATTGAATTGAATTTTAAATCAAATTAAAAGTGGTTTTAAATGAAATCAAATGAATGTTGTATTGAGTGTTGTATTGAGTGTTGTATTGAGTGTTGTATTGAGTGTTATATTGAGTGCTGTATTGAGTGCTGTATTGAGTGATGGGTTCAGTGTTTTCACGGTTTTGTAAACGCTTTCAATGTATTGACACAAACGCTAAGCCATGTGTTGATAGCAGTGGTGTAAACAATAAGTCCATTGATTCAGACACTGAAGACTTAGAGACGACTTTAGTGACAAATAGGAAGACATCAATGGATGTGACAAAACATAACTTCTTGGAAACCCTTCGGGAATTGGATTCAGTGTTAAGTGAATCGGATTTCATCTCAATTGACACTGAATTAAGTGGTTTAAGACGTTTGGACTCAAAGTCTCTTCACTTGTTGGACACCATTGGCGAGAGATATCTGAAACTAAAGCAAAGTATCTCTGGTTTTGGTTTAATTCAATTTGGATTAACGTGTTTTCAATACTCAAACGAGGGATCAATTGATGGCAAATATCTCTGCAATTCCTATAACTTCTATATATTTCCGCAAAAGTCTTCGTCGATCAACAAATCAATGGGCGATCGGGTCTTCAGTGTCCAGACCTCTTCACTCCAGTTCTTGGTTAGCAATGGCTTTGACTTCAATAAACTAATAGCTGACGGCATCTCATATCTCAACGATTCAGAAGAGAAACAATGTTTGGAAGCGATTAAGACTCAAAACGAGAACAAATCGGTTTCAGTGGACACACCATCCAATGGCAGCACAACCTCTGCGGTCACCGATGAGGACAAGAAGTTTGTCGAAGAGGTACTGACAAAAGTACGCAATTTTATGGCCAATGAAGACGAGAAGTCATTGGACTTAATGCCATGCAATGGATTCAAACGGAGACTCATTTATGAGATCATAAAATCTCAAGCCTTTAGTGATTGTATTGAAATAAAGACTGTTTTGGTTTCACAGCACTCTATCGACAGATATATATCGATCACAAAAATAGATAAACTGGAAAAAGAGCGCAAAGAAGTGGAAGCGTTGACAGAAGTCATCGGTTTCTCAAAAGTCATTCAATTGATGGTCAAAAACCAGAAGCCAATGGTTGGACACAATATTCTTCTGGATTTAATGCATCTCTTCAACCAATTCATTGAACCCTTGCCTAACGATTACCAGACATTCAAACAATCAATTCACGCATTATTTCCCATCATTTATGACACAAAATACATCGCATCGGGACCTACTTTCAGGGAGAAGTTTGAGAGCACAGGTATGTCATTGAATAAACACTAAATTATATGCAATTCTTATCTTCTTTTGTTCATTCGATTGAAAGCATTGGGAGAAATGGTTGAGAGACTCAAAAAGAGTCCATTCATTCAAATAGACATTGAGCTGAAGAACGGCAAATACATTGAAGGGAAGGCTATGCATGAGGCCGGGTATGACTCGTATTTGACTGGAATAGCATTTGCGAGTTTAGTTCAATATTCGGGTGCATTAGTTGACCCGAAAATCACTCATTTCGACCCCATTTTGATGACTGACTATCAAAACAAATTGTATTTGACTTACGTTTATGACATCAAACACATGGACTTTGAGGGCGAGGATGTCGTCCCCAATAGAGATCACGTCTTTCACGTCACTTTCCCTAAAGAGTGGAGAACTAATGAATTGTTTCACTTGTTCTCAGCGTTTGGCGGAGTAGTGATCGGTTGGATCAACGATACCAGTGCTTTGTGTGCACTGAAAGACCCGTCTAATACAGAGAAGATCAAAAAGTCATTACTAAAGGCCTCTTCGATCGCATATAAAGTCATTTCATACAAGGATTTCATTACTAAAACACAAAACGAAGAAATTAGAGATAATATTAAACGCCTTTCCAAGAGTAGGGCTTCACCTCAACCACCCAACCCTCTCAAGAAGACGAAAGTATGTGAAACTAAATCTGAAGACAAACAAGAAATGAAAGGAAAATTGTTTGAAGAGTCGAATGAATGGGAAATACAATGAGTTTTGCATTCATTTTGATTTCATTTCAAACATTCCTTACTTTAAATGTATTTTCAAATAAATTATTCAATTTATACACTAATTGTTGTTATCATTACAATTAAGGGGTATTTATAGTAACCCATTTTAAGGGGCATCTCCTGACCCATCAAACACCTGTGCGAACGAGCGGCCAATCATTTGAATAAATAAACCAAAGGTTTGGTATACTTTTGAACCAAAAAACTCAATGAAAACATAATTTTATTGAAATTTATATTATAATCAAAAGTAAATATAAATTCATTAAAAAAGTCCCAAAAAAGACACAAAACTGAAGGAAAATAACAGAAAGTTTAGAAAACATAGAAAATATTTGACATATTATTGACAATAAGTGATACTATAAGTGCTCTAAACGTAACAAATATTGGAATCGTTTTATCGTTTAATTAATAATTAATTTTGAAAACAAACGACACTTTCATTGAAATCACAATTAATTTAAAGTTTTATTTAAAGTAAAGGAGTTTTAAATGTTTTAAACGTTTTGACGCTTTGTCTCAAAGATTGCAATCATTTTTGTGTCAAAAAACTAAACATTAAATTATTTTTCACTTCATTTTTAGATTTAATTATAATTTGAATGAAATATGAAATAAAAACACAATTTATTGATTCATATAATAATTTAGATTACATTCCGTATCCCTGATAGAACTGTGGGGGCGTTCCTACCGGCCCTACGCCGGGCGCTCCCACAAAACCGGGTACTCCTGGAACTGGCGCCGCGCCTATCATACCGGCGGGTGCTGTCAACATCAGTTGGGGTTCGGCGGCTGTCAACACAAATTAGTTATTAAACAAAAGTTTAATCCCAAACCGCTTGTCAGCGGACATACCGTAAACCAATGATTTCTGTTCTGAGGCCGACTCATCCAACTTCGTGTCCACCACTTCCTTCAGTTCATCCACTTTTGAAAGGTATTCTCTCATGACTTGTATGAAGTACGGCATCGCGTACTGCATGATGTCGTGCCTCCACGAGAGCTCCAGAACCACATCCGCGTGAATCAGATCATAGCACTGGAAGAGAACCGCCGAAAAGCACGTAAAGTTCTTCCTCTCGAGAAACCAAAGTAAGAGGTCTTCGGCGACATCTGCCTGCTTAGACTCGGCCGCGTATTCCATGCAGTCCTTATAGAGACCGTCCTTTTTGCACAGTTCGACCGACTGTTTCCATCTGTTGTTCCCTTTGTATAAATAGGCAGCAATTCTTCGGAATTCAATCAATTCATGCTTTTCTAGCCTTTGGGCCAAAGCTATGGTATCGAAGTTGTCGAACGCATCGATCGATGTCCTCAACCCCTGATAGTCCTCCTCTTCTATCAGCAAATCATTGAGTGCTTCGTTTATGGCCTTATTGTTCAGACTCTGAACGGAGCGCAGGTATGCCTTAACTAACGGCAAATGATTTGTCTGAAAGCAAATGCAAACAAAATTAATACCAAATCAATGAGAAAACGATTAATACCTTCGCAAAGAAGCTGACGGCTCGGGTGTGATCCATACGCGGCGCCAACACCAACAACAAGTCATTCAAAAGCATCGGTTTGTGGTCTAAGTAGAACTGAACGGCTCTGTAGTACAGCTCAACGTTTGCGACTTTAGTGATCATGTCCTTGAAGTGTCCCTCACGCCAGGCCTCCGTCGGGTGATTCATCATTGTTATGATGGCGTTATCGAACTCTTCGTATTTGTCGTAAAGGAAGACCAGTTCTGCCCACAAGTGAGCGCTCTCTGCGGCCCTCAAGACCTTCGGAATGTTAACTCTACTCCAAAACAGCTCCAAATGTTCCTTCATTTTCGACGGTTTGTATTTGGAGTAAAGGATCGCCAGTTCGGTAAACATACCCATATGTGCGCGCTCTAGACCTACCGTTCCCATCAAAACAATGATAATTAACTTCAATACAAACAATGAATAAAAGCAAACCTAAAGCCGCCTCTAAGAGGGCAATCAGTTCTTCGAAATAACCCCTTCCCTGGTAATAGTTAATCAGGTCTTCGAGTTCGTCCGCGTGGACAACGATATGAAGGCCACACATCTGCGCCAAACGGAACTCTGTATTGTCAACGCATGCAAAGCACACCTCTTTCCAGGTTCGGGTAGAGTTGGCTTTCCGTGCGGAGTCGACCGCTCCCTGGAATTCCTTTAAGTGGACTAAAGTGATGGCCAGTCGTCCATAATTGGCGACATTGTTGTACAGAATCCTCGCGGGTTCGTAGAGTCCATTCTCGAAACATCTGTCGCCGATCTGTCCATTGGATTAAACACTTAATAAAAGACATAACTCTAACCAAACATACCTTTGATATGTCCGCGTGATTGGGACCCGATATAAACTCTTCCAGATCTGCGTAACGGTTGGTCTTTGCGTAGGCATAGATCAGTTCCGACTCAATATAAGCCTCTCTAGCCTTCTTGCGGGCCATCTGTAGGTACCGGACGAGGTCTTCCCAACTGCCCGTCTTGTGTGAGGTGGCGACGACATCCATATAGGCCGTGGGATCGCCGGCTTTGATGAAGGAATCGATAGATTCTTTGACGAGATTATCGCTGAGTTGAGCCTTCGCTAACTGACTCCAAACCGCCGGTTCATTGCATCGTTCGGCGAACTCGTAAGCCCTGTCCAGGTTTTTGATGTGTTCTATAAGCACTTGAATGGCGGAAGTGTTGACTTCAAACTTCTTGAATATAGCAAACGCTTCTTCATATAGCTCTGAGCCGATGGCAATGTTTGCGATGTCCGGCGCGTCGTAATTGTCGAGTCTATTAATATATTCCATGACTCGAGTTCTGTCCGCTTTGATGGCCGTTAAGATCAATAGGTTCTGAAGGTTTCGGTGGTCAGAGAACACGGAATTGTCTAAAACTATCTTTTCTAACAATTCGATCAATTCGTTCGGCAGGTCTGCGGTCATGAAGGCCTTCACTGTCACTGATATGTCTTCGGGGTCTTGTGTTTCCGAGAGAGCTGTTTGCACGACCTGTTGGACAGTTGAAAAACACAGATAAGTAAACTCAAGACAAACCCTAAACGACTGAATACCTGATCAATCAATTGTCGTCGGAATGGATTGGTTTCTTGTAATACTTCGGCCCAAAGATCGGGATCTCTTCTGCGAACCAAATATCGCGCTTCAGATTTAAACAAAGAGTTTTCGTTACAAACATTGATGAGTTCGAGATCGCACTGTCCTCTCTCATAGGCCAGACATGCGAGATGTGGGTCTCTCTTCTCACAGTACTTTCCGACAACCTTACTGTCATAGAACTGGTTTTCCCGCAGAAACCGCTCGGGATTGTTGTTGGAGTCGATGTAAATCTTGGCCAAAGCGTTATGAGTCGCCGATTCATTGATTCCTTCGTGGATTCGCATCTCAAGCCACGGAAGCAACAGTTTTAGTCGATTCCTCTTCTCTACCTCTTCGACCAACTCGTCGGTTGAGAACTGACCCCTGACTACCATTATTAACTGTTTTATTACGTCTTCAGAACAGTCGACATCCAGAAGACCGCCGATCACTACCGGGAGACGCGAAGGGTTGACCTTTGGATTAGAGGAAAGGGTGTTAGTGATGGGGTTTGGCTGAAAAAAGGACTCACTTTTTGGACATATATTTCGATATATTTCTGCAAATTATTTCGATAGAGATATAACACTAAGTCGTGAACGAAGTCAAAGCGATCGCAGACTATAATGAGTGGCAACTGATCCGTCAGTTTCGCCTCCTTTAAGAAATTCTTAACCCTTTCCGCGTTATAGCAATTGCTTTCCCGACAAATCCTTTCCACTTCTTTTATTTGACCAGTTTTGCACGCGGCCTACCGGTGCGCAAGTGTTTAGTAAACAGAAAGAGTGAAACAACTGTGCAATGAATACCTGAATGTACTTGAAGTGGACGTCCGGGTCTTGACTGAAGTTAACGATAGACCCGAGAAAGTAAAACAATCCTTCGTATGATTTGAATGACTCGAACAGATCTATCAGTGCTGTAGTGGACAGTTGTTCGTGATATTTGGTGGCCACTTGGACACAGATCTGGAGGTTTTGCCGAATATTATTGGTTAGCATTTGTTTAAGACATTCAATCGAGTCGTCCACCGAAAGGGAGCCGAAATAGTTGACCAGCCATTCAGGGTTCAGGAGGTGTGTGTGAACTATAGCTCTCTTAATGTCATATAAGTCGGTGTAGTGTTCGAGTGCTCTCTGCAAAAGACCGGCCTTTTCGCACAGTTGGGCGACGTGTGCCTTATCGTAATGAGTAAACATCTGATTCCCGAGTATAGCGTCGGCCACTTGTGGGGCAGTCATTAAATTCATTTCGAGAAGTCGGGTCTGAAGGGGGCCTTCGGCCGGACGGTTGTTCTTGAGTGCGTCCAAAAGGAATGCAGTGCAGGGTTGGACTAAATTTGATTCCATGAAGACATCGACAATTTGATTGATGTCTGCGAGGGGTTCCTCATCGGCGACGAGCATCTGTGCAAAGCCCGCCCCCTGATCGGGGTTTGTCCGCATCACTTGCCTCAAGAGATTGACATAATCTGCAGAAT
The DNA here is from genome assembly GCA_034687845.1 of Pantelozetes paolii. Taxonomy (NCBI): domain Eukaryota; kingdom Metazoa; phylum Arthropoda; class Arachnida; order Sarcoptiformes; family Oribellidae; genus Pantelozetes; species Pantelozetes paolii. The sequence continues at coordinate 18,251 of JAQGAT010000575.1, read as the reverse complement.
ACCCGACCTTTTTTGCGTATAACACGATCTTCTGGAACTGACCCGTCTCTGCAAAACATTGGATCACTTTGTTGGGAACGTTGGCTCTAAGATAAACCGACAGCGCAAGAGTCGGATCAACCGATTTGACCAAATCTCCCAACTCTTCACTGCACTCGAGTTTATCGTCTTTAAGCCATTTCTCAAGCAATTGCTTTCGGTTTTGTTGAAGGACTGGTCGACACAACTCAAGCGACTCGTACTTATTAAGCTGACCTTGGTCCAGAAGAATTCCGAAGTATTGCAGTAAAGGTGATGTTTGGCCTGCCTGTGCCGGCACCTGTTGAAAGCGTTGTATAGTTGAGGGCGTCCTCAGAATACCCTTCGGCGCATTCGCCGCCACTTTGGCCGCGTCTGCATACTGTCCGCCAGTGAAGAGTGTATTAAATTTGCGGACGAAGAGGTCATCAGCACCGGGAAGGTTATTACGGGCCGCTATTCTGAACGCCAGGTCTGGGTTTTGAAGGGTTGTTGTTATATAAGGAATTAAGTTCTCCTCTTCGACAGACACTGAGAGAACCTGTCCCTTACGGTTGACACCAATGATACCGCTGGTCAGGTCATAGGCCGCGGTCACGAATATAGTGTCGGCGCTTATTCTGTTCATGTATATGCAAGTGCCGGTCTCGATGTCGTAGAGATGGATATAACCGTATTTAGTGATCAAATAAACGATGTCATACTTCGGGGACATTTGCATTGCGACGGGAAAGTCATTCTGTGCTTCGGGTGGAAAGAAGACGTCCACAGCTTTCTTAGTGTACGGCTGATTACCGGTTGGAGGCGTTCCCACTTCAATGATATGCAACTGTGCGACAGTAGATGTAATGTAAGCCCAAATACATATCAATTTCATTGCATACCTTTCCTCCGGCCTGTGTTCGGGCGGCGAAACAGAAAAGAGTCGACAGTTCGGGGTTTCCTTCGGTTTTAAATTGAGTGAAAGCCGCCGCATGTCCTTCAATGGGTTGACTCACTTTCCTGTCCACTGAATACAACTGCATCGCACCCACCACTCGATTTTGCTGAATGGACAGATATTTAGCACTTGACAAACACAAAACATAAGGAAATGAATACCTGAGCGGAAATACCGATCAATAGAAGCCATTTGAGTGAGTGATCGGTCCTATAGTTAATGATTTGACAGCCATTAAGACTCGTGTGTCTGTCAAACATCTTGAGGGGAAGGGAGTCCCCGTCCATAGCCCAGTGGAAAACAGCCGTTTCCGTCACCAATGATATTGTGTTGACATTAATCCACTTCCAGAACACAACGTCTTCGTTAAGAGTGTGTGCTTTCATCTTAGACTTCATCTCAATGTTGAAGATCTGAAGCGTTCGCATAGCTATCGGTGCCGTCAATGGGTTAGACATTAAGATTAATTGAATCAATGAGTCATACCTTTGAGAGCAATAACTTTCGACGTCGGGTTCATAATAGCCGAGTCGGCGCTGATTGGCCTCCGAATGGGTGTCTGCGGGTTCGCCATATCGATGATGACTACCTGTGCCGACTCCCCGACCTTTTCGCGGACACAAATATATTTATCGCTTTCCATCGTTAAGGTATTGAAACTAATGTTCGCGGCATTGATGCCAATGGCCGTCAGCTACCGGTGCGGACAAAAAAGGCAAAGTTAGGGATCAAGTGATACAAATCCGCCCACATTTGGGTCAACAGGGGATCAAATGAGTGGCAGACCTGTAGGTGCTCTTGGAATCTGATGGGAAGTATTTGTGACATTTTGGCCACAATTTGATCCACAAATCAATCAATACTTAAATTAAATTCAATTTTATTTAAACTTATTTTCAATTAATTAATAGTTTTTTACAAACAATTGATTCAATAATGATATCAATCAGTGATTGACTGAAAACGTCTGAAACGCCGACAAATCAATGATTGCATGAAAAACACCAATAAATGGGCGAAAACTCAACACAACTGAAACACAACTGTCCAACAGTTCAACACTCACTCACAAACCACTCATAAATATAGTACTCAATACTCATTGGCTTTAATCGCAAAGCAAACACTTATTTCTGCAAAAATGGCACAAATGTATTGAAATTTAACTTCAATTACATTAAACTCATAAAAAGTTACGCCTTTTATGCAAACAAATACATTCATAACAATCATAAGTGAAATCACTTTTCCTATAAAACCATTCATTCATTCAATGCTTTTGTGAACTCAATGAACACTCCTTTCAATGAATACGTTGTTTATGAATGACTTGTGTTTAAGCGCTTGAACTCAAACTCTTTGTAAATAACTCTTCAGTTTGTCATTGATTTCATCTGATTTAGTGGTCATTGTCGGCACAAATGGCCGGTTGTGTCGACACTCTGGAAGCGATTGTAAGTATTTATCAAAGAATGGATTCATTACTAAATTGTCTTCATTTGAAAAACTGGTCAAAAGTTTGACCGAAAAAATGGTTTCAAATGTTTTCAAACAATAATCACTTTAACTATGATTTGAGTCTTAATTATCTGTTAATCACTTCTTGAGTTGGGAAGCGCTGAATGCAAATTGGATTCAATACTATATGAATGGGAGCACAGGATGTCATCAATGGATGACAATTGTGACCCAAACCCCGATTGCGAACCAATTCCTCTGAATTTCGCACAAATTCTCAACAATTTTAAGGAAATTAAAGACAATTTAATTGAAATTAAAACTGAATTCAAAGACATGAATGAAATTGAGGCCAAAATGAAGCAAAAGTTGGACCAAAAGTGTCAACAAATGGACAAAAGAGTCGAAGAATTGAAGAAAAATATCCAAAAAATTAATTAAATATTTAATTGTTTTCTGATTTTCATTCAAATAATTGTTTTTTAATATAAAATATAATAAAAATATCTTTTTTACAGAACTTTTGGTAAAAAATGTTAAAAACTTAACCAAAACTCAAGTATTTTAACCAAAAAAGTGTTCAAAAAGTGATTAAAGAAATGAAAATCAATGACAAAAGCATTGAATGAATGAATGATTGCATAAAAAAAATTCAATTAAATCTTAAAATATCTTAAAAAGAGATTGAAATCCATTCCTCAGGAGTGGCGAAGACATGCCAGACAATGACCCCCTTTGGCAGCCCCTGAACAAAGGTATTGTCGCCAATCAGGGGGTAGTCTATTGTACTAAAGGGTGGAATCGACGCACAGTTGGTCTGATATTCCGTTGGTTTGAATGCCATCTCTTGTTATCCGAAGTCATAAATGAATTAAATTTATTAAAAGAAACGAATAATTCATTCAATAATCCAATCATTGATTCAATCATTCATTCATTCATTGCTTTTGAGTCTAATATTGCGCTAATGTTTGAAACGATTCACTAATTAATCGTTAATTAAATTAATTAAATGTAAAACAGTTTTCACTCTTTTGTTATTGAAGTTAGTGTTGAAAGCAGTTGTCCTTCAGTTTCGACAATGACTTCGAAGAATGGCTTCAAACGTAAAGTTTGCTATTATTATGACGGTCTGTGTTACCCCCTATACCCCTACTAAATACCCCTTATATCTAATTGAGTACAAATACCCCTTTGTAGCGGAAATCGGGGGCTTTTACTACGGGAAGAAACACCCGATGAAACCGCATAGGATTCGGATGACTCATGAATTGGTCCTCAATTATGGTCTCTACAAGAAGATGGAAGTCTATGTCAGTCCTCACCACTATTTCCCGTCATTTCATTGACTGTTTATACCCCTTAGAGACCACATAAGGCCACCGAAGACGAGATGGTTGTCTTCCATTCACCCGATTATATCCGAACCCTTCGACGCGTTGAACCCGAAAATGTCAACTCATTTGCGGATAAACTGAAAGATTGTATAAAACAATGAAAACATTCAATGATTTTGTCGTTTATTTCATTCATTTGTTGATAGACTTAGTCGGAGAGGATTGTCCAGTGTTTGAGGGTATGTATGAATTTTGTCAAATATCTGCCGGCGGTTCCATCTCTGGCGCCATTAAACTGAATAAAAAGGCGACCGATATTGCCATCAATTGGTCCGGAGGTCTACATCACGCGAAGAAGTCCGAGGCCTCGGGTTTTTGTTACGTCAATGACATCGTGTTATCAATCCTTGAATTACTTAAATATCATAAAAGAGTGGTATATATCGACATCGATGTCCATCACGGAGATGGTGTCGAAGAAGGTTTGCTGTTATAATCAATTCATTTGTCATAAAATCAACTGTTTTTGCATTTCATTCATAAAGCGTTTTACACAACGGATCGGGTAATGACTGTTTCCTTCCATAAATTTGGTCGCAATTTCTTTCCCGAAACGGGAGATCTCAAGGATATCGGCGCCGAAAGGGGTAAATACTATGCCGTAAATGTCCCCCTTAATGATGGAATCGATGACCTCTCGTATGAAAGTATATTCAAACCCGTGGTCTCAAAAGTAATATTAATTTTAATCAAAATGTTGAACAAAATTATTGTTTCTTTGATTGAATGACAGGTTATTGAGACCTTTCAGCCCAATGTCATTGTCCTCCAATGCGGTGCAGACTCTCTAACCGGTGACCGATTGGGGGTTTTTAACCTTACACTCAAAGGTCACGGAAAATGTGTTGAATACGTCAAGAGCTTTGACATTCCTCTTCTCATTCTTGGAGGGGGAGGGTATACAAAGAGGAATGTTAGCCGTTGTTGGGCTTATGAGACGTCAATCGCTCTGAACATTGATTTACCGAACGGTTTGATAAAATGTCTACTTTTTTGTGACAAACACTTGAATTTTGGTCTCAATTTCAGACTTACCTCAAAACGATTACTTCGATTATTACGGCCCAGACTTTAAACTACATATCAGTCCCTCCAATGCCTTCAATCAAAATCCTTATCAGAGTTTAGAGAAAATTAAGTAATTTTTGTTTAATTTTCAATTTATTTGTCATTTATTTCAACTATTTTTTGACGAAAAGGTCTAAAATTATGGAAAATCTGACAATGATTTCAATCGCACCGTCGGTTGAGATGAAAGACATTCCGAGCTTTAATTTAATAAAAGAAGAGCCGAGCGATGACGAGGACATGGATGACCCAAATGAGAGGATCAGTATTCGCTCATCTGATCGTCATATAGAGGCCGACAATGAGTACTCTGACAGTGAAGACGAAGGGGACGGTAGACGGGATGTGACTAATCATAAACCCTCTCAACCAAAGAGACTAAAAGTGGAAACAGAAAGTCCGGACTCTTCGTCACAATTAGTGCTCAAAAGTAGTTGTATTAATGTTTTGTCAGATAATCAAACCGTCGATGACTTGATGTGAGACTCAAATGGTTTTTCAATTATTTAAAACATTTTGTAATTATTTTTATATAATTTTCACATATTTTCCTTCAATTCAATAATTATTACACTTTTTTCAGACAATTGAAGTCATTTTGTGATGAATTTCAAACAAAACACAATATTTTTGATACAATTTCTGACAAAATATTAACAAATTTAATCAAAAGTTTTATCTTTTTATAACATTTTGTAAATTAAATACAAATTCATTGAAAAATTAAAATAATTATTACTTTTTAGTTTAAATACAAGACATTTGTGTCAAATCTTAATCACTGAGAGAACAGTTGTCTAACAAATCAATAAACACTTCCTTTGGTTCCAACCACTGATGAAAGCACTCAATTATAGCCTATATTACTGACCACTAGTTTTTAAGACCTAATGATGTCATCAATAAAATGATATAATCTTTTCATTGATTGTGTTTTGAAATCATTTAATGATATATTTATTCAATTGTTTTTAATATACAATAAAATCAAACAATTATTGCAAAACTTGACTCAAAATTGATATCAAATATCAGTTAGAAATCACAAATTAGTTATCAATTGATTAACAAATAATTGAATTTACATTATATTACAAGTAATGACACTTAAGTTGAGGACAGGGAGGACTGTTGGCACTAATCAATGTGTTCGTGTTGTGCCTCCGCTTCCCTCCAATTGTTTCTTACGGTTTCTATTGTAGTCTTGAAAACATTTGATTTCGCGAAGAGATATGAAAAACAAAAAATACAGAAAACCCACGAAAAGAGCAATAAATAGTCAAATCTGGGCTCAGGTGTACTCGAAAGTGGGCCCAAGAGGTCCTCATCCGTAATATTAATTGGAAAAAGTGGTGACAAACCCGTCAATTGGTTTATATAACTGACAAATCCCTCGACTGTAGGCTCGGAGTCATTAACTTTTCCGATAGCCTTTCCATTATGAAAGAAGAGAGCCGTCGGAACCCCTACTAAGCCGTACCTCATATTAACACTAAATATAAGACAAGAAAACAATTAATTGGTTCTGAAATTGGAAACAAAGAAAACGTCAGACCTATTGAGTCCATAGGCATCGATGGCTAACACTTGCAATTGCGGGTAAATTCTGGCCAAAGCGTTGAAATGTTTGGCCGTTTTGGCGGTAAATGGACACCACTTATAGTAAAAGATGACGACAACGCACTTCGCACCCGTAGTTTGGCTTACATTAGGCATACTTTCCAGATATTCAGTCATCATTGAAGAGTTGACTAAAATAAGTTCGGAAACCACTTCTGAGGTCTAAAAGAGAAGTCATATTTGAAATTAAAAATTAAAAACAAAATCAAAAAAAGTGACAAAAAATGACAAAAATATGGAAAAGTTTTGCCAAAAAAAAGTCGAATAAAAAAGTTTTGAAAACTTTTTGTATGTAATCATAGATAGAGTTATACATAAAGTAAATACACATTTCATATCCATTTCCATGGTTTCAGAGCTCAACTGTTTCGCAAACGACGTTCAGCTGTTGTAAGGGAGAGGTTGTGTACAAAGAGTTGACGGCAAATGACCTCCACTCACATCAGGGGCTGGCCTTAACGAGGGGGCAGTTATTTGCCTGAACAGTGAATACTATGTCATTTAACATCAGAAAACAATTGGCAATAATTGATTGACTGCTATATAGCGTTAGGTTTCCATACAATCGTAGATATAATTGAAATTAAATTCAAAATTAATATCAAAAGTGTATTCAGTGTTGGGAAACGGTGTACACGAGAGCACTGTTAGCCAGTGTTGTGCACACATTGCTGACAATTATAACCACAAACAGTGTTATGTTATCCACGATTGCAATGAGTGTTAGCTTTAGTTAAAAGGACTTTTAAATTGAGTGCAAAAACGCTGTAAATAAACGACAGTTTGCTTTGAAATAGCGTTAAAACTAATGAAATGTTTGTACGCTTTATGTGAACACAAAGAAGACATTTAATTATGTGTTGAATATTAAACATATATTTAATTAAAAGTAATGTCTTTTTGCAACAAATTTAGTGATATTTTGTGTCAAATGTAAACAAATAAACAAAAAGTGAGTGAAATATAGGATTAATTGAAACCATATTTCAGTTTAATATTAATTAATAAATCAATTATTAAATCCAAAACCAAATCATTGATTGATTTGTTTGTTAACTGTTTTATGTTTTCTGTGTTTTGTTTTCAAATCATTTTTATATGAAATTTATTTTTAATTTTCATGTATTTCAGGGACAAAACAAAACGCACTGTTTTTTACACTGTTTTTGCCAACAATTATAACGCAAACTGTGTTTTCAATTAACATCTCATTTGGACTTTAAATCTAATTAACAATCAATTGATTGACAAAATCTGAAGACATTTCACCACATATTGTCTGAAAAACTATGATTTAATGATAAAAATTAATCAATAATTGGCTTTAAATTGAACCTAAAATAACATTTCTCATATTTTGTGATAAAAAGTAAGTGTTTTCATGAAAAGAGCTATCATTTGATCGATAAATATATTTATAGACTATTAAAGAGGTTTTCAATTCATTTACGTTTGAATTGAAACACAAATTGTTTACAAATAATAATAAAATAATTAAAATATTTTCATTAACTTTAAAATCATTTAATGATTTCATATGAAACGTAAAATCCTTGAACTCCTGGTAAACAAGTATTGATGTGAGAGAAACACAATTAAAGGGAAAATACCCCTTAAAGTGCTTGAAGTGTGTAATTAGTAGTGAAAGACTTGATTTGTATTACTATTGACTAAAAATAACCAAAAAATTAGTATTAAATTCAAAATTAATTTATTTTTCTCTGAATTTCAAAACTTTTTTGTTTTTTATTTCAATTTCTTTGTCTCTTTTGGAGAGAGTCCTCAAAAAGGGGTAAAAAATAAGCAAAAAATTGCATAAATTATAAGTTTATTGACTTTCAGTCACAAATAGTTAGGCTTTCACTGAATGTTTGCACAAAAATACAAAACCAATTGAAATGTTTGTCATTTAATGTCTTCTCATGTCTTCAACAGAGAGTTTGTGTCAATAAGACCATCGAATTATCACTTAATCTCTTCGGCAATGAGTCGAACAAACCTTAAGCAACAACTGATGAAACAACAGCTCATCCAACAAGAGATGCGGGAATCACAGCAATCGCAGCACCGGATGGGACAGTCATTACAGTCATCGCCATTACAGCCACAGCACACAAATGTCCAGTCATTGAGTCTCCAACAGTTCCCATCCCTCATGAGTTCACAACAATTGCTCCAAAAAGTACAACAAAACCAACAAATGAGACAAACGTTGGAAAACCCAACCAATTATCACGTCTTACAGACACAGAAACAGCACAGCAGTCAACACTCACCACATACTCATCCCATGCACTCACACTCTGTGCCCAATGTGCCGACACAACTGTCCCCTAATTGTCTTCAACCCCAAGAACATCAACAAATCACTGGTCATTCGCTGTCGTCGAACGCTTTGGGACACAACGGCCCACAATCTCCGTACCCATTGAGTCCCGACAGTCCACTGTCGGCGCCGCCCAGTTCTGCCTGTTCTACATCGGAATTGGATGACGTCTTCGATGTTTTGGGAGGTTTTGACAACAGAGACGTCAGTCAAATGAATGACGAAGACCTCGTCGGCGCCATTGCGGCCACACTTCCCGCAGACATGAATTACTTTCTAGAGGCACCGACAACCCCTACCGGTGACCTGTCCTCGTCGTCGTGTCCTCAACTCACAGAGCAGGAGATGAAGGCCTGGCAGAAGGATAGACAGAAGAAGGATAACCACAATCAGATTGAAAGGCGTCGGCGCTATAACATCAACGATAGGATCAAAGAGTTGGGAACTCTTTTACCGAAGTCTGAAGAAGCAAAACATTTCGATGTCGTAAAGGATATGAAACAAAATAAGGGAACTATTCTTAAGGCGTCCGTCGATTACGTGCGGCTCTTGAAGAGAGAGAACACCAGACTCTCGGAACAGGAGAGACGGTATAAGGAGATGGAAAGCCATTACAGGAATCTTCAGATGAAGTTTCAAGAATTACAGATACAGTTGAGATCCAATTCACAGCCGAATCCGACCTCAAATTGGCCTCAAATGGTTTGATATGCTTTTTATACAACTTTCCATTCAATCACTTTTGGGTGCATTTGTGTCAGCACTCTCTGTGAGCACTCTCTGAGAGCACTCGAAGGTTTGATGACAACGACATTACTATTACTTTACTTTATCTCTACTTTATATCAATCGTTAGATTCTGTATATGTTTAAGGGATTAAGGGTTATGTCTATAAATACATTCATATCTCTGACACAATGAGCACCTGTACTCTGAGTACCATTGCTAACAATGCTTATCTAAACTCAGGCCAATTCAATCCAAACCCCAGTCAATGGCGACAATTGTAATGATATATCAAATAACGACCACTACATGACTGCGTCCACATCTCTGCCAATGACCGATGTGGACAATATGGCCGCCACTCAAAGCATACAGAGAATTATTAAACAGGAATTCATGGCACCGGTGTCTCCATTATCTCCCAGTCAGTCGAGCTCAGGCTTGGGGTCGTCATTACCGTCCGTCAGTCCCGCTCAACAGTACTTTCATTTCAATGAACAACTAAGACATGACCCGATATTGTCCGCCGCGTCGCTCAACATCAAGAACGAGGCCTACTCTCCACAGTCGATGGACATATGCCACTGAATTACCGGTTCCTGAGAGCACAGGGACTGACCTCTGCTTTGACTCAAACATTTAAAACATAATACAAATGAACACATGTTTTGGGATCTAATGTTTGGATCCTTTGCTTCCATTACAACAAAATTAATTACAATTTAATTTCAAATCCATTTTAACTTTGTTTACATTTGCTATCAGTTTTCGGTGCCATTCGTTGGCCACTCATTGCGACTGCAATTAATTAAGACTTTTATTATATACTCATTCAATGTCTCATTCATTGAGTCAGACGTCAGATAATTATTATAATTATTGTTATTATTGACTAAAATATCATATTTTTTGACGAAAAGGTTTCGACAGAAAACCAATGCCTCAGAAAATCGATACATATTTTTGTGAAATACTATTCAAAAATATTTTCAATATTTGTCGCGTTTTGTGCTCTCAATCATGAAATTTAAATTTATTTGTATTTTTTCAAACATTCAAAACAACAAACACACAAACAAAACCCCCTTTCACTTGAGAAGACTCACCCCTCAAATCACAAAACATTTTATTCACTAAAAAACCCCTAAAAAGAAATATTTTTCAAAAATGACTTGATTTTCATCTTTTAATCAATTTTTTAGTTTTTATTTCATATTTTGATAAAACTTTTGATCACTTTATTGAAAGTTAAGGCAAACTATTGTTAATTAAATATTGTATTCAATGATAAGTCATATGTTATGTCCTCTCTCACACAAAATGAGCTCAATTTTTGATTAAGTTTTTTAATTATTGTATTAATTATTACTATTTTATTGTTAATTAAGATTACGTTTGGATTTGTGTTTTGAAGGCAAAGCGATATTAAGTCAAAAACTTTTATCAAAATTAGTGATTGTTTTTCATTTCATATGTTTTTAATAGGATTTTTAAATTTCGTTTGAACTGAGGATTTGATTACAGATTTGCATAAATAGCATCAAAATTGTTATATTTTTGAGTCATTTTAAAAATAGTAATGATTTTTGGAAATAATTGATAAAAATATACATAAAAACTGAAATAAATCTATATTTATATGAATTTGTATATAAAAGTGAAGTAAAAGATAACAAACTCTGATAAACAGACAAAAATGAAAATCAAGTCAAATATGAAACAAATTATTAATTATTTTGTGTTTAAGTCATAAATGATTTAAAAATTTAATAAATGCTTTGAAATTGAATTAAAACTCAATTTATTTCACATTTTGTTTAACTTTTTATTCAATAGTTTGTTATATAAACCCTATTTAGATGTAAAATCAATTGTCATTTTGAATGAGTTATCAGAAGATATGATAATTAAGTCTTCAAATGACATAAATATAAGATATTATCCAAAAGTGTCTTCAGTTTAGTGTCAAAAGACATAAAAATATCAAACGATTGAAAGTAAATGTCATTCAATTAGTCATTGGACTACAGCTGTAAAGGGGTATAACTCGTAAAATTGATGACAGGGTCTGCAATTACGGTAACTATAAATGGATAACACAGGGGTATAAACAATATTTATTTCTATACACCCTTTCAATGACCAAAATGGGGACAAACAAAGTGAATATCAATGAAAAGACTGTCAACTAATGAACAAGAAATTGATTTTTTAAGATAAAAAGCGATTAAAAGGATGTCTGACCTGATTATCATCGGAAAGGGTGTGGACTGGAGTGCAGTTCACTTTGTATTCAATGGTATTATTAATTTTGTCCACAGTTTCGGCCAAAGAGGTACTGTTATCACCATCTGATCCATCGGTGGAATCAATTGATTCATTGCTTTCACTATTAAATAAGACATCAAAAAAATTTCTGTCATTTTTGTCAATCGTTGTGTCAATTGATCCAAAGATATCATCACTAATACCACTGTTGTCTAAATTGTCATCAATTGGACTCATATTTAACACTTCATTGATTTCGGTCTCATTTGCGGCCAAAATATATAAATTAATTACAATTGATGTGAAAAACAGTGAAAACAAGAGTTTATTTACAAAAACACTCAACAAATGACACATTATTTGCAAACAAATCAAACTTTAATTCAAATCAAATGATTCACAAAATTAACTGATTTTCAAACAAATCATAAGATTTTTTGGTTTGACATGTGATCTGCACATCAATTACGTCACCAGCAAAACAACCCTCGTTAGACACGCATATGTAAATGTATCCATGTATGTATCCAGGTCACTTGATTAATGTGAAAATCATATGAATTGATTGTGAAATCATTTGAAATATGAAATCCTCGCAAGTGTTCACTCATTTTGAACTAATTTGTCTGGAAATACCCCTTAATCCTAGACAACTGACCCCTTAGTCGTAGGATTTTAATACGCTTAGGATTAGTGAGGATTTTGGGTGAAATACAAAGCGACCAAAGGGTGTCCAAGGGATGTCCAGGGATGCCCAAGGGTGTCCTTCCGATAAATGGGGCCAAAGCCCAGGTTTGCAATGAAATCAATGGTTTATTTGCAGCAATGAATGCAATCCTCTGTTGAATGAAGAATTGATTTGCGATTTGTTTCCCACTTTTGTACCAAAAAAGTGATTGAATTACAGGAAAAGCAAATTAAAAATACTTTTAATGAAATCAATACTAAATTTGATTTCAATTAATGACTAAAACATTGAATAAAAACACATTTTATTTGATTTTAATTCAAGAATTTTATTCTTTTTTTGTTTCGTTTTCAACAGAAATATAAAAAAAACTTTAATTTAAATTAAAAATTATTTTCTTTTAATATATAATACAAATCAATATATAATTTGTTTTTTAATTGAAAAATAACTAAAAAATTCACAAAAGATTTATTAATAAAATAAAATGAAGTGAGAAATGTAAAACAATTTCTTTGGAGTAAGAATTGCGTCCAAATATTGGGACAAAAAATAAATGAATAAAATTTGTCATAAATTTTAAGTGTTTTTAAACCAAAAATGTGTTTAAAATACAGAGAAAATTGAAATAAAGACTAGAAATTGAAAAATTCAATTGAAATACACATTCAAATTGAACTCATTGTGTGTTTCGTGTGACATCAGGATCAATTAAATTGATTAAAAAAAGCCTAAATTTGAAAAAATAAGTCTAAACTCAGTGTTTAAATGTGAAAAACAATTGAAACATAAATTACTAGAAAATGAAAAATTAAATGAAAAATAATAATCAAATGAAAAACAATTTTAGCCAAAAATTGGACGCATTTTTCATAATTAATAATAAATTAAAAAATATAATAACAGTTATAGTATTGAAAGGATTTGTAGTTTAAGACAGGATTTTAAGGATTTGTAATTTGAATCACAATTATATTAATAGAGATATTAATAATGAAATGTATGACTAGTAGGGACTTTGAGGCCACACATCGTAATTGTTATCCAATAGTATTCACAATCAGTTATCACGAGATCAAAGATCAGTTCAAATATTTTTTGTCGAAATATAATAATAAAATTTGTTTTATATTTTGTATTTGAGGCCAAAGTCCTACCTATTTATTGAAATCAATTGAAAACTAAACTAACCTATCATATAATAGTCAACTAATAGCTACCTCTGGTATATCAGACAGAGTTTGATGCCTAACGACTAAGGCTTTAGAGAAGTCATTCATTCAGTTGTCGTTTAATCCAATGATTGAGAAGAAGAGAGAAATAACAATAAATTTTTGTTTCAATTATACAAACATTACATTAAATTGATTTCATTTGTATTCGTCTGAAGTGTTTCTTACAGTAGTCTTACACCCAAAGAGAGAGAAAGAAAGAGAGAGAGAGAGAGTTGAGAGAAGAGTTGCACTAAAAATGTCTTTTTATGTTATTTTTTGCTCTTTTTTCGATTGGAATCAAATATTTTCACAAATAATCATATAATTCAATGAAATATCAATTAAAATGAATAAAAATATATAAAAAGGACTTATATTTACAAAAAAAAAAAAAATTATTATAATAATCAAAACATATCTTGTTTTCTAAGTCAGTGGATGTTATGTCCGGCACATCTCAATCATTAACACCAAATATATTATCCATTTATATATACTTTTAAATATTAAACACAAATATGTTTTGAAAAATTAGATATTTTTCTCAATTTATATATAACTTTAAAAGTCATTCAAAGGTTATATACGTTTTGTAACTCTTTTTTATCGTAACTGACATTAAATACTCTTTTTTTGTGTATTTTGTGATCATTTTTGTTCATAATTTCTAATCAAATGACAGAATGAGAGGACAGGACAGCACAGCGAGAGATAGACAGACAGTTAGAGAGAACGGACCGAAAGTAGAGAACAAATACTGAATTTTAGGGAGAGTTGAGACTCCGGTATAATTTCTTCTTTGAAATCCGATAGACCTCTGAGAGAACTACCGATTCCTTCCGCAACAGTTTGTTCTCAAAGGTGTCGATCCAACTGGGAGTGGATCTCTTCAGTGTTAAATACATTTCAAAGGTGGGCACTGAACCCCTGTCCAGTTTAGTCTCTCCTAAGCGTCGGCACAGTGTCTTCTCTTCAATGTTAATATAGAGAATACAACCCCTGAGACCGCAGGGCTCCGACTCAGCCATTGCTATAATGTCTTGTGCTATTTGAGTGGTCAGCTTCTGTGGGATCAATATCTCAGTGCAGTTCAACTTTTTGCCGTCTTTTGCCTCTTTAAGAGTCGTCTCTATCTTTCGGATCAAATAGTTTACGTGTTCTTCGCTGTCGAAGGAATTGATTGAATCCTCTGTTCAGACAATAAATACAAAACAAAAAATTAATTAATATTTAAATTGAATTCAAAAACGAGTGAAACGACTGAAAGAACTAAAACTAATTGAAAGCAAAAAAATTAATGGCTTTTAGAGTTGAAGTAAACCTAAAAACCTGACAAAGAATACAAACATTAAACAACGTTACACAGGATATGATGGCACCGGGGGTTGGCTTCAGTGCCAGCGCATGCAAACAGCAATCAATCGGCGATATAGCTCTGGGGTTGGGTTTGGGGTAACATATTATGCGGAAAACATATTTCCATATAATTAGTTCCCAAACAAAATACATCACACTTTTTGGCAAACAGAGAGGAGATTCAGGTTTTTAGTTGTATTGAGAACTGGTATCTCAACTCTCATATAATACAACACCTGAAGAGTCGTAACGTTATTCAAGTTTGAGATAA
Organism: Pantelozetes paolii; assembly: GCA_034687845.1. Lineage (NCBI taxonomy): Eukaryota > Metazoa > Arthropoda > Arachnida > Sarcoptiformes > Oribellidae > Pantelozetes > Pantelozetes paolii. Next base: position 2,900 of record JAQGAT010000575.1, on the reverse strand, counting down.
TATAAGTGTTGAACTATTTTTGTATATAAAACGATCGAAACAACTGACGAAACAGAGACAAGAGATTACGTGCACTAAAATTAAAGTTTTCTGCTGACCAGCCCTTCCACTATCACAGCACTGGCCTATCATAGTATGCCTGACAACAGACTACTATTATCGAGCAGAAAATAATTCGCTATTTTTAAGCGGACACAAATCAAAACCAAAAATCAAGTAATCCATCAAAAGGGGAGAAAAACTAACAAAAAAAAGTAATAATAATTTGCATTTAATTACCGTTTGTTTGGAAACCGAGACAACAATTATTGTAATCATAAATGGATTTCAGATTAATTTAGATTTCAATTCAATTAACACAACATTTATTAGACTTTCATATCATTTGAGTATTTCTTAACAAAAACTATAATCAAAACTAAAATCACATAAAAAATTACAATTTTTTAACTCAACTATTGCTCAGAAGTCCGGGTATTATGAGAGCAAAAATCATTTTGATTTGTGAACCAGAAAATAGAGTGAAAATTGCTTTATTCAAGAGTTGGTTCATTAGCTATACTCAGGGTCTTATACACTAACTGTGCTCTAAGGTCTCTGTCGGGTCTGTTGGCTAATCTCAATCCAATTGTTACCTAAAATCTGAGGCAAAGAAACCGTTTTTATGCAAAATAATTGACAATTAATTTCAAATTTGTAATCAAATTACACAATCGTTTCAATACTTTTGCTGTAATTCAAGAGTAATTCAATCATTTCAAGCAAATTAAGGCCATATATATCGGCACTAATTTAAGTGCTGTTTAAGTGTTGAAAACTATATTCAGTGTAAAAAAATACCATTTTTTCTCCTCTGAACTCAATTTAAGGCAAAAACTTATTATATAATTGAATGAAAACTCTTAACTCAAAGCCATTTCTCTTTGTATTTCATAATTAAGTAAAACTTTTTTAGACATTCAATGCATTTAAACATTAAATCAAAGCATATATTGAAACATAATTTTAATCAAAATTTATGTCAAATCCAATAGAAATGTAGTTTTTATTAGACTGAGAGCCGATCCAAAACTGTTGGCCTAACTATTGGCCAATCGTTTAATTGGTTTGCAATTAAAAAATGTAATTATTTTTCACTAAATAATTGTGAAAACAATTGATTGAATAAAATGTTAAGAAATTTTTAGACAATTATTTCAAATCCTGTTTTCACTTATCTATTGATTAATAAAACGATCAATACTTAAGACTAATTGTGTTTAACATTAAAACACAAGACAAAGGTTTGGGTCTCTTTTGGGTTCGGGTTTTTGGGTTAGAGTTCACGAAAAAGCAGACATCGATTGGGAGTCTCTTCTCTAAGACAACAGACAATACAAGTGAAGTGAGTATTGATTGACAACTAATGCATCAAATAATGGCTAAAAAGCGTCTGAAATGTCTGAAGGGATGGATCGATACATACCGTCGATGTCTTTACTCGGTTTCGCCGATCGGTTCAACGTCTGGTTAATCCAGTTGTTGGCCAACTGCTGCTGAGAGTAGTGTCTCACCCGTTGTCTACCCGTTTGGAGGGGCTGTTCGTTCATCTGGCCATCGATGGGTGCGAAGGGTTGGGACCCACCGGTGCGTCCACTCTTCACAATATCACCCAATTTTGTGACACATTTGTTGAAACAGTTATTATTATTGTTATAATTAATGCTATTATTGTTGAAAAGGGTTTGCGTTTGAGATTCAAAGTACTCATCGATTAAATAATTTTTTGTCATTTTATTCAGACTTTCATTCATTTAATTGACGTTTAAATCAATTGATAGACAAAATGTTGATTACAATTAACAACTGATTTCAACAATACTAAGCACTGGTAGGCAAGCAATGCAATGGCAATACTGTCTGTACTGTAATGTCAGTGCAATTGTTTGGTTTGAATTGAGTTGAGGTTCAGCTGATGTGAGCCTTAACTCAAAAAACACTTTATATTTGTTGCACTTTAAATGCAATAGTCTTTCAGCCAATGAGAGCGTCCGTCAAACAGCTGTTGTCCAATAGAGGAACGCATAGCAACATAACCTACTGTGCCTTCAGGACACTAAACAACGTTACGCTCAGATGTGAGTCACGTAAGCCCTACCCTATCGGTGCTCAATGTTGTGGTGTTTTGCATCACTTTTTATGCACTTCTTTCACACCACTCCTCAACCCCTCTATGCGTAACACTATTAGTGAATGCTTTCAAAGGCATAACAAATATAATGAAAACTTCAATGCATTTGCTTTTCTCTCGTTTTCAATGGTTTAACGCATTTACAGTCGAATCCCGTTATGTAATTGAAAATACAGTGAAAACCTATGAATCGATGATTTGTTTAAACAATTAATACATTTTTGAGTCCATTCACCAAATGTTGAGATTATTTTCACTTCATTCCTATAAAAAGTCACAAATTTTTGTTTACATTCAATAATAATCTCAAACTTAAAGACTGATTAAACTGACGATACGTGACCTTTCATACAACACAATGTTATTGCTTATGATTGGCTGAGAGGAGGAAAGGCCTATCAGTGCACAGGTATAGCGCTTTTCATATGTCTTTTTGGCACAAACTCTACACTTGATGTCAGTTTTGGTTATTGAAGGCAAACAATACACTACTGAAGAGAGCATTGCTTTTGCATTGCGTTTACGTTAACTGTATTTATAATACAGTAAAAACTTTTTTTCAATTTTGTTAGCATTGGATAGCAATAGCACTGGCGATGGCTATGGTCTCCGATCGGCTGTAGGCACCGTCACTGGCATACAGGGCTGATATGCAGGGTTAGGCACGGAAAACAAGGCTATTAATTGTGGAGAGAGAGAGAGAGAGAGAGAGAGAGAGAGAGAGAGAGAG
>JAQGAT010000574.1:0-27521 GCA_034687845.1 Pantelozetes paolii | reverse complement strand
CAATAAAAACTTGAAAATATATTTATAAAGTTGCACATATTCATTATTATTTATAACCCTTTTAATCAAGTTAAATCTTTTTGCAAATATATATTTTCAGAAAGATTTAAAGGTACATAATATATACCTTGCACTATTCACTAATGAATACTAATCTTAAGATACATGTTTGATTCAATATTTTCAAATATTTTGTGTTAAATGAGCCTGGACTTCATTATTAATCAGTTTTTTGAAAGTAATTAATGTATAGATATTTATAATTTGCCTTTCTCAGTAAATCTAAGAAATTATTGCTTTATCAAGATAAATAAACCACAAAGCTTGAAGGCTATGTTTTAGAAATGATTCTGGAATACACGCACCTCTTTCTGGATAGTTTTAATTGAATTGTTTGCACCCAGAATCCCCAGATATTTATCCTTGAACCTTATTTGCATTTTGCAATACTCTGCACAAGAAGTAAAATCACTGAAAAATTGATTATAATTTAAGAGATGATTACAAACAGTGCATAAAATAGTCGTGAATTTGTAAAATAGTAATTGAATTAATAAACATCTGATGAATTGATGACTGACTGTTGGCAACAGAAAAAAGATGAGAGTTTTGTAATTATAAAATATTTCGTCAGTCCCTGACTCTCATGAATCGGTTTGCCATTAAAATACATGAAAATTAGATATAATTATAATTAATGTTTCCGAAAAGACGTCTTAAGTCATGTGAAGGTGTGTTAAATCAATGATAAGTTTCTTTAATTATATAACACACAAACAGTTCATTCAATTTCAAGTCGAGAACACATTGAAAGACAAAACGAAAACATTTTCTTAAACATTGAAATTGATTTAAAAGTTTTAAAAATGGTTTGAATTTGTGAAATATATTGTGTTTTAGTAATCGATATTATACAGAGTATAAAGAGTTATATAAGATATAAGTGTATCAATTGTGCTGTGACTTTCAATAAGACATATTTTACCTTGACAATATTATCATTGATTATTCATTAGACGTGAAGGTAATGTAAGTTTTCTTTCATTATTTAATACTGTATTTATATTTTTGCTAAAAATCCACTTTTAAACTAAAAACTACTTTATTAGACAACTTTTTATGAATAATTCAATGAAAGGGGAACACCTAGGGCATGTGATCACTGATCAATTTATTACTTTGTTTTGAAGTTTTGAAAATTTAATGATTTTATTGATTAAAAATTATTATATGTTTTTCAATTGATTTTAATATTATTTAATTATTTAATGCACAAATTTATTTAATCAGTTATTTATCTTATATTGGAATCAAATGAAATAAAATTATTTTGTTGAGTTATATTTTGTTTTAATATATACCTGAACATTGTTTGTAAAATATTTCAATAATTTTCATTTTATTTTATTTTATTTTAAATTTTGTCTTTCATGTCAAACACTTACCATCTTTTGAATTAAGCATGTGGTAATGATTTGACAATATTTTCAGTAATTTTAGTAATAATTAGTAAAACAATTATATTCAGGGATAAAAATGTTTTCAATTATTTTCAAATGTGAATTTAAAATATATTTTTCTCAATACAAGCATTTCTATCACTAATTATCAAAGTATTTTAATTTTTAACGGATATAAAAGATACTGTTATAGTTTATCAGGATAAAATACGTGAATATGAATAACACCAATATAATTCCAAAAATTTACTCCATGTAAACCACTTTCATCACGTATTTGACACTAATAAGCAATTAAATCATAATTATTGCTAAAATTTCAATCAATCTTATAATTCATTCAATCATTTAATGATTTTACAAAATATTATTGAATATTATATTTGAATAATTTGATTTTTATTATATCTACCTGTGCTTTCGGTCAGTGCTTATATACATGTTTCAAATATCAATATTAAAATCAGATTAAAAAACTTGAGACAAGGTTAAGTAGGGATAGCATCAAGGTCTGATTCTAGAGATATCCAGAATTCTTACGTAAATATTCTGGATTCTGTGCACTGGTATGGTCTCTATGTGTCGCTAAGTTAGCACCCAATCATTTATTTGCGCATAAATGGCATAAAATGTGGAAATAATACAGAGTTTTATCACAAATACTCCCAACGATTGCACTGTATATATGTATCAGTGCTTCAATGAGTCTATGAATGACTGTTTGAAACATTTCCTATTCATTAGATGACAATTGAGAGCCAATTGTGATCACAATTACTAATCAATTGATTGATTAAATAATCAAAGACTTGAAGTGGTCTTTGAAATCAGTGTCAAAAAAGTGCAATCAATTGAAACTATTGGCAGATATTGAGTGAAATCAACTCAAATATTATTGAGATTATTGTTTGACCTCATCTTCAGTGACCTCTTAGTCGTGGATCAGATCCTGTTTTCACCTGATGTTTGATTTGAAGAAAAACAAACACAAAAACCAGTTATTAATTGAAAGACAAGTCTATTATAGCACTAATAATCACTGAAATTGATTGAAAACATATGTTTATGTCATTAAATCAATTGTTTTGGTCTTCAATGACAGTAAATCTGATCTCATTTGTGATATAAGTTTGAAATCAGGTTTTCATCTGATTATCATTTGATGGTAGACTTGAGTCTAAACATCAGAAGATTGCTATAAAAAGACTGAAGTTTTTGTTAATTTTGTTGTCATTTCTGACTATATTTTTGTTGAGATTATAAAAAGTGTTTATATTTGCTGTGATTTTAGTTATAATTAAAGTTTTAATACAATTTAAATATGTTTTCAAAACGGGTTCGTTGGCACCCAATGCTACAATTGATAAACTCATCGGAGACATCCTTTAAGTAAGGGTTAATTTCTCCGTTTAGCCCCTGATTGACGTGATTTTGATATTATTTTTTTGTTGTTAATCAAAGCTATTATTTAATTGTTTTATAACTTTTACTACACTTTTATATAACCTTTTGATTGAAATTAAGAAATGATTTATTGATTTGATATTTGATTTCAATTTTATGTTAATTATATACTAAACACAACTTAACCTTCAATTGAGTTTCAAATATTGGTTATAATTACTTCCCGTTAAGTCTTAATTGAATTCAATAATGAAATTGACGTTTAGTTTTCAATTAATAATTATAATGTGTTTGCAAATACATTAACAACTCTTTTGCTTACCAGCACTGGTAGTCTAGGAGTCAGTCTCCCTACCTGTGTCTTCAAATGTTGTCTCAAATTCAAAACTTTTTCATCAGTTTATTGAAATCTTTTTTTTATTGTCACACAAATAGGTCTTCAATCGGCAAAATGAGTCGTGTTTTCTACTCCTATGGAAAGGTATGCGCTTCCCATCCCTGCGAAGTGATGGTAGCCTTCTTTTCCCTGCTCTTTATATCGATGTTTTCGTTGGGTTCCCGAGCTTTAAGTCAAACAAACAGCTACTCTACCGGTCATTGCCATAAAGACAGTGAATGTTTTCAGGTATTCACTGAAGACTTATTGCAAAAGAGCTTTTAAACTAACCTTTACTACCATTCCTTACCAGAAGTTAGAGATTCAAAGCGCCGAGAGTTTATCCAACACGATACTGGTGATATCAAGGTGCCTGGCCCTTTTCTACATCTACCACCAGTTCAAGAATCTGTATAGTTTGGGCTCCAAATATTTGGTCGGCATTTCGGCTCTCTTTACAGTGTTTTCCAGTTTTATATTCTGTTCAGCAGTTCTCTACTCATTGAACGGAAACTTCACTGAATTGAAGTATAAATTGATTTTAATTATCCAATAATTCATATGAATTAACACTACTTTTACCCATCAGTGACGCCCTTCCCTTCTTCTTCCTGCTGTCTGACCTGTCGAGAGCCAGTCTATTGGCTCAGTTCGCTCTCTCCTCGTACACCAGAGTAAGCATTCAATCAATTATACAATAGTTTTGTTTATTTTTGGTATCAATTGATTAATAACTGTCTGTTTAGGAGGAAGTGAGAGAGAATATCGCGCGAGGAATGGCTATTTTGGGTCCGACATTGACTTTGGATACGTTGGTGGAGACGTTAGCTATTGGTGTGGGAACGGTATCCGGTGTTACAAAGCTTGAAGAAATCAGTTGCTTCGCCTGTATGTCAGTTCTGGTCAATTATGTCGTGTTTATGATACTATTCCCGGCCTCTCTCTCACTGGCATTAGAGGTATATGCATACCATTCCTCTCTTGAAACATCTACTAAACCCGGATTTGAAACTTCGGGACAGTTGTCTCATAATCGGGAAGACATATCACCGCCTGTTTGGCAATTGAGTTCATTGACTAAAGTACTGCAGTTGGAGTCAGAGAAGGCGCCCAACCCTGTAGTGCAACGAATAAAACTGATTATGTCTGCGGCGCTAATGCTTGTGCACACACTCAGCCGATGGCCTATTGGTGTTGAGTCTGAGTCAACATTCAAAGACTCAAACGACTACCTGACAGAAAGGGAGCCGACGTTTTTTGAGACCGTCTTCAGAAAGTACTTAACCATTTGCTCTGAACAAGTGATTATGATTGGACTGGTGTTCGCACTGGCAGTTAAATACATCTTCTTTGAGAACAAGGAGTACTATAATGAACACATCAAACAACAGTACCAACAGAGCCAAGAGATACAAAACAATCTGAAGGCACAGGAGGTTCAGATGAACGGTAGGTGTAAACAGAGGACTCTCGAAACGCCCAGTATTTTGATTACATCTCAAGACTCTGACACCGAATCCATGATATATGAGAACTCATTGTCCAAAAGCAAGGAAAAGGTGGTTATCTCGCGGCAGAACTCAATCAAAGGCGACGCCTCTGACGAGGAAAAGTTGACCACTTTTTTCATTGGCGACGACTACTCCTCCGAATCGAGTGAACCGGAGTTTGTGGACACTGGAGTGCAGACCGATGAGAGTCGAGTGCTTTGCGACCAATTGAACACTAGCTGTGATGACACTAAAGAGATCAGAGATTATCAAACATTACTTGATTTATACAACACTGAGGACGGCATCAATCAGTTGACGGATCTGGAGATCAAGTATTTGGTGGACAAGAAGGACATCCCGGCCTATAAGCTCGAGTCACTGCTGAAGAACGCGGAGAGAGGTGTTGCCATCAGAAGGAGAATAATAGAGGAATCGTCTAAAAAGAGTGGAGTTCTTCAGAACATACCGTATACTCAATACGACTACTCTCTAGTGTTGGGCGCCTGTTGTGAGAATGTTATCGGTTATGTGCCGGTGCCGTTAGGAGTGGCCGGACCTATGCTTCTCAACAACAAGAAGTACTTTGTGCCTATGGCTACCACTGAGGGATGTTTGGTCGCCAGCACTAATAGAGGCTGTCGGGCGTTGGTCCTGTCCGGTGGTGTCAGGAGTTGTGTCTATGCGGACGGTATGACCAGAGGACCAGTGATTCACTTCCCATCCGCTATGAGAGCGGCCGAGGCTATGAAATGGTTGCAAAATGACAACAACTTTCAGAGGATTAAAGAGGTTTTTGACTCGACCTCTCGTTTCGCTCGATTACAGCGAATCCATCCCTGCATTGCGGGTCGGTATCTGTATTTACGGTTTGTTGGGTCGACCGGCGATGCGATGGGAATGAATATGTTGTCGAAGGGCACAGAATTGGCACTTCAAGAGATGGCGCGGATATTCCCCGACATTCAGGCCACGTGTTTGAGCGGAAACTTCTGCACTGACAAGAAGGCGGCGGCCGTTAATTGGATTGAAGGCAGAGGAAAGTCAGTGGTTTGTGAGGCCATCCTCTCACAGCATGTCATTGAAAAGGTGTTGAAGACATCGGCCGAAGCACTGGTGGAACTCAATATAAGTAAAAATCTGATCGGCTCTGCCGTTGCGGGCACTATAGGGGGAAACAATGCACACGCGGCCAACATTGTGGCCGCTATTTATATTGCATGCGGACAGGTATGCAATTTTAATATTGAGGTTTGATTTAATGTCATATCTAATGCCATTCCCCTCTACACTAGGATCCGGCACAAACAGTCGGAAGTTCAAATTGCATAACCTTGATGGAAGCCCGGGGTCGTGATCTACACGTGTCGTGTACTATGCCTTCCATAGAAATTGGGACAATAGGCGGCGGAACAGTACTGTCGGCACAGAGTGCTTGTCTAGAGGTATGGTATCAGAGATTAAATGTTGGATTAAATTACTATTAATTGAAATACTATTCACAGCTTTTGGGAGTAAAGGGCTGTTCGGAGATAAGCGCCGGCAATAATGCGTGTGAATTTGCGTCCATAGTCTGCGCCACAGTATTGGCGGCGGAGGTGTCTTTGATGTCGGCGATAGCGGCCGGGCATTTGGTGCGTTCCCATATGAAGCACAACAGGTCTAACATCAATATCAATGCCCAAACAGTTCCTTCTTTATCATCGTTTCCATTGAATACTACGACCAATGGTTGAGTCAATCATTAAATGCCAAACATTTGACAACTTTTTTAAAAATAAAATATTTTATAAATTATTTATAAAAACATAAAAACTATTGAAATGTATATCAAATCAAATAAAAGTTATTTTTTATAACTTTTTACTCATTATTGCACTTATTTTCCATCAAATAAATTGTTAATTATATGAGAAATGTCTTTTTTGTTTGACTCAACACTTCAGATATTGGCCACCGTTTGGACAATCATTCCGTCCGACAATTATCTATCAATTGGTTTCACTCTTAAGTCACATCACCTTTGAGTGCATTAAGACCTGAATTTGCAGTCATTTCTCGTTTAGTCTTCAGAAGTGAAACAACTCTTCATTTGTTTTCATTTAAATTTCATTTAATGTCAAATAAATAATTGATTTAATAAATAAAACATATAATAATTGATTTGAAATGTTCAAGGACTATTATGGTCAATAAAATACCCCTTAATCTGGAGTCAGGTGTTTGTCATGAATTTGAATCAAAAAAAAGTAATGATTTTTACAAAATATTGTTCAAATCAGAGGAATATAAAGTCATTTGTCTCTCATTTTTGACAATCTTTCGGCAATTTCTTCTTAAGACGTATTGTTTAGGTTTAGTCATCGTTAGGACAAACCAATCGGAAAGACAATAATTGGATCTTTGAATCGGTTGATCAAAAATTGGATTGTTTTCAAAACCCGAACCTAAAAATTGACATTAGATTTAATTTTCAGTAATATTTTATCCAATAATTACCCGAAAAGTTGAAACGAATAAGCGTTTCCTTCAGAGGAATGGTATCGAAGATTGGCTCCGATGTAACAGACGGTGACCTCTTTGGCGGTGGTCTTCGTAAGTCTTTTTGCGGCTGTTTTTGATCTTTTCTTAATTTAAACGTAAGTTTTATGCCAAGAGTGGGATCACTAACTGTACTCTTAATCATCACATCCGAAGTCATCGTTTCCTTTTCATTGTCGCTGAGAAAGGAGTTGTCATCAAAAGAGTTGTCGTCTTCGAGGATACCACTCATATCGCTCCTCAACTCTTCGGGATGTGTTGGCGTCTCATAGAAGGCGTCCAATAGTTCTTCGCCGGTTTGGTGTGACTCTGGTGTCTCAAACAAACGTATCTCACGTTTCGACCAATTCTTGTATTTTTCGGTATAAAAATCGGAACGAATTTTCTCGAAATCGATGGGAAGTCTGGCGAACAATGAGTCGCCGAAGATGTCCGACAACTGGTTATAGACTTTGAAATCAAGTTTTGTCTCAAAATTATTGGCAATAATTGAACGCATTTTCAGTGAAATCAGTTCCGATATAAACAAGAGTTCGCCGAAGACTCGCAGTCCGTCTGATCTGATCTGCGGATCAATTGAGTTGTTTTCGTCATCGATGGTCGGCAAGAGATGAGTGAAGTATTGATGGAGTATTGGATATAAGTGTTCAACAATTAGATCAAAACCCAGGGATTGGAAAGCCTTGAGAGCGCCGTAATGGCAACGAAAGGGCTTTGAAAAGTCTAACAAACAATTGCGCAAAGAATCCAATGTCTGATCCAATGGACGGTTGCCTACGAATGGAGGGAACCATTCATTTAAAACACTGACTAAGAGATGGGACGCCGAGTCCCGTAGACTCCAGTGGTCTTGAATTGGATTCAATGGATCGGTAATGCAGTGGAGAATGGATTGAATGATTGGATTGAGATACGGATCCGTCGCCAGGAATAGGGATGGGTTTCGGAACAGGCATTGAATTGAATGAAGAAAGCGTTTGAGTTGTGAGATGTCATGACTTAGTTTTTTGATACCATTCCTCAAGAAGTTTATGAAATAAGGCATAACTGGAGTAATACCACAATTGGTGGCCAAGTCTTTCATCACAGTTGCAAACGACTGGCTATCGGTTCCCAAAATGGTTTTCACAACCATTTGGTAATAACTCTTCAGTTCATCATTGAGTTCAACACAAATGTCTTCATTCGGTGGAAGTCTTCCGTCGATTGTCAGCCATTGGACACTCATTTGAATATCAGTTTCAAAGAGCCGTAAATCAGAGCTATTTCTGTCAAAGATTTTCTCCATTTCTTCGTTCAAATCAATGACCGAATCGTTGGCTACGAAGACATTCGCCTCTTTGATGAAGACGTCCTCAATGGCCGTCGGGTTGGACTCAAAGCCAAACACTCGCTCACAATCGGAGCATTCGAGGGCTCGACTGATGTCCGCAGTGGACAGTCGTCGCCGCTTTGAGTGTCGCATGAATTCAATGGCGCTGTGAATGACTTCTCTGAGTCTATAACTGACATCAGAGGAGAGGAGAAGAACCGCTTCGTCGGTGATATACTCGACACCAATCTGTTGACCAATTGATTGAATCGTTTGTTTGGATAATAACTCAAACTTTCTTTTGTTGTCAATAGTGTTGGCATTGATTTCAATTGAATTCACATTTGTTTCACTCATTTTGCAAACCATTTATGAATTCAATTGTAAATTGAAATCAATTTTTGTCTCAAAAAGCACTGAAAATGAATAAAAAATAAACTGTTTTTTGGACACAAAATGTTTAATCAATGCAAAAGTGGCTGAAAAAGGGGCCGAAATGGTTGTACACTTGCATTCCTATCCCTGATAGGTCCATAAACATTCAGGAAGTGTTTATCAACCTTTTATCCAGTTATTAACAAGGCAAAATTAGATTTATTAACAAGGTGAGAGCATATTTTAAATTATCCAAACAATTATAAATTCATTCATAAATAACGTAAACTTAAAACACATTTCAAAACCCCTTTGAATGAGAACTCATTGAATGCAATGTTATTTACAAAACGTTTTTAATGTAGAGTTCAATAGGTTTTCAAAACATAAACACAAAATCACTTCAAATGACCGCAAAAGACATGCTTTTCGTTGAAAACCAAACAAACGTTTAATTAATTTATAAAATGTTTAAAAATCTGTTAAAATATTCATTGATTTCATCGCAAAGACCACAAAATAGTCACCACTTCTCAAACCACTGTGTATTGTCTTTGTTACTCAAAGAAAACAACTGTCCTCTCAATCACTACAAGAGATGTCTGTCAACCGCTTCTTCGGCATCAGATCTCAGCCATAAGATTGTGGACACATTCAGAACCACTGAATCAAATCCATTGAATCACTCTTCGGCTCATTTGGCGATGTATTACACAATACCTAATGAGATAAGAAGCAAATTATATGTCCTGGGTGGCTTTGACGCAGAACAAGAGGTCACCTTCAAGACCTTCGGCGAGACGGCTATTATGGTGAGACCGCCGACGCTGGAAGTGATGGACTACTTGAGAAGAGCTGACTATAAGAGACCAATCAATCGATACCTCCTTTGTATGTATTCTTCGGCTTTTGGTTTGTTTTAAGCACTCATTCATTGCCGTTAATCTCTGGACAGACGGACCGATAGGCTCTGGAAAGACATTCATTTTGAACCATATTTTACACTTTGGGTTTGAAGACAAATATCTTCTCCTTTATTGTCCAAACCGTAAGAGTTGTCTAAAGATTGTGATAAAGTCCTCACTTATTGTTTGTTTTCAGCCGTCGATTGGATCCGATATCCCGAAGAAACGGCTCAATCAGACTATAAGAGCGAACGAATCGATACCCCAATAGACGCCGCCGTTTGGTTACAACACTTCAGGACTCATAACAACCATCTGTTGGATGAGTTGGATGTCTGTTGGCATCAGTGGTCAGTGGTTTTCATTTATTAATTATTTTTGTCCTTCAGTTGAGAGCAACCAAACAATACATTTGGAGTCAACGGGAGAAAACAGAGCCTGGTGATCCTCTGAAGAGTGTCCTGGAACACGGCATCAGTCGTATTAAACACGCGTCCGATTGTATGGCTGTTATCCTTAAAGAAATCAAAGCCCAGTCCTCTGAAGGCAAGTTTAAGGCACTGGTGGTCGTCGACAAAGTGAATGTGTTTTATGAGAAAAGTAAAATCAAATATCCGGACAGAAGTCTCGTTGAAGTGAATAACATAACGATCGCCCGGGCGTTCAAAAAGCTGTTCACAAATGACTGGGTATTTGTTTGCCATTTATTTCATTCAATGGCTTTTGTGACACAATTTGACGCTATTTTGTAGACGAATGGAGCGCTTGTGGGAACGGTATGCAAGAAAATCGTCGCACCGTATCGTATATACAAAATGCCTTCTCCTCAGAAAGTACCCTACGCTAGGGGTAAGCCTACCGACTCTTGGGGTCCGTTCTCTGTCTCACACTTAAGTGATTTACCGAAGGATTTGTTAACAGATATTGTAATTAAAAATAATTGTAAATTGTTTTCAATAATAATTGAATCGTTTGTCTGACAAAGGGTTTCAAAGATTTCGATCCATTTATTCCCATCGAAGTGGAGGTCTATAGTGAGAAAGAGATGGAAAGTTGTCTCAACTATTATACGGACAGGAAATGGCTTCAAAGAGCTGCCGCACAGACACCTGAAGGCAGGGATGAGATCAAGTTTTTGACCGCTTCTAACCCCTTAGAGACCTATGAGTTCTGTTGCGCTCTTTGAGAGGTATTGTTGAGTGAAATATAAATAATTTATAGTTTTCTTAATGTTTTCAATCATTTGTATCAAAACTAATGAATAAATAATGAGTTTTTGATTGTATTTTCACACTTAAAGTGATTCAAAGGGTTTTCAAATCACTTTTCATTACCTCTAATGAGGAAACTGTCGTTCCCTTCATATACTATGCATAAAGTGTTTGAATTGGGATTTGTTTGACAAATAAAAAAAAGTTATAAACATTGAGTCCATTAAACCGTTGATTGCCTTAAATCTTGACATTATATGCGAGAATGGGTCCAAAAAATAGCACAAAAGCGTATGAAGTGTTGAATATATTATACGTTTTCCTCTATTCTATCGACTCTTATATTGAGAGAGCATTGAGTCATCCCTTCCTATATAGCACTGATATTCTCTCCGTTAGTAAGTCTGAGATGCACTCAAACACCGGAGTGAATAGGATTCCTCGCCAACAATGCTGTCATTCTGAGTGTGAGCGCCCGGAGAAACACATGGACTGAATGCTGAGTTCCAGTGCCAGTGTTGGAGAGACTTTCGGTTAGAGTCCTAGCAATGAATGAAATTATATTTTCAGTAAACTTATAACAAAGTCATGGCTTTTGTGTCAGAAAGTGATCACAGATTCATATATTTTCTACTACTAGTGCTCTACTCTATGGTCGCACTTAACTTCTATCTCACACATCAACTCAATTACCAGTGCAGTAGAAAAACTAATTGTAAAGATTGTGACCAAGAGTTGACTCCAAGTCTCAAAAATGAGTTTAAGATTGAAAGCGAGAGAAAAACAGTTGACTTGAAGTCAAATAAAAGTAGTTTTCAGAGACATAAACGAGAGTTAATTGAAAGGACTTATCATAACATTGATTATATCACTGATAATAACCAATCGTTTGATGAATTGCCTCATGAATATGGATCGGCCGATAGTTCCGGTGCTCACCACTCACATAGTACTCATCATTTAAGGCATAAAAAGCGTTTGAAATCTCGTTCTCCTAATGAAGAGTTTGATGAAAACAGTGGACCAGCGGTTGAGTTCTTCCCCAAACCACAGCCAACGCAAGAAACCCAGGGATATGTATGGCTTACGTCTTATTCAAGAATTCCAGTGAGTATTCAAATCATTGTAATTTCAAAACCAACTGTTCTTTTGCCTCTAATTTGAACTTTTCATATAAGCCTTTGCTTTCATCTTTGCATTCATTCCTTAAATTCAAATGTATTTTGAATATAAATTAGTTGTTAAAGTCGTTGCCAGTGTTTGCCAACTGTGTGTTTCTGCACCGGAAGGCAAGGAATAAGGACTAAATTTGTCCAAATATTCATTAGGTTTTTGTTGAGAAACATAACGTTCCCTCAAATCTCTTCTTTCAGTCATTTATTGTATTTGAAAAGTAAAGACATTTTCCATTAAGTTATGAAATGTTACACTTTATCATAGAGTGCTCCCACACTTATAGCCCTGTGCTTCAGCCCAATCGAGGCCTTCACTCGAAGGCATCGCATCTTTTAGTTCTCTCTTTTTATTTAATCCTAAAACACAATAGTTTTGAGACTTTTATCACATTTTTTATATGAATTTTTATTTATATTTTTATTGAGTATTGATTTCTTCAACGACTGTATGTCTGACCAAAATAGCTGTCATTTGTTACAATGAAATGGTTTGCAAACAAATAAGAAATGTTAAACAAAACCTTTTTTTGATAACATATTTGTGTTTTTGACCTCTTTTGCCGTTATTCTGGTTAATTGTATCGCCTCTTACGGGTGCTCTTTGGGAACTGCAGTAAGAGTGCAGGTGTTTATGCCATGCAATGAATTCCTATTATTATAATAGCATTGAAATTGAGTTTTACTTTCGCTTTAATATTCAATGACTAAGAAATCTATTCATTTAATACAAGGGAGCGATCAAAACGTACAGGGATTAAGTACTAGGAGATGAACCTTTCCCCTTTAATACAAAGTTCTACGTCCATTCATTATTCTTACCCCACCATCCCTTTTCCCTTTAAATTAGAAAAACAGTAAAATTTAATTATTTTTACATTAATTTAATTGTTTTTATAATAAATTCATTATATATACGAAAAAAATACAAAATATTCTGTATTTTTGTCATTAATTTTGATCTTTTACTTTCTTTAGTCAAGTAATTGAAGTAAGCACATTAATCTTATAAAGTTAACCTAAAGTTACCCCTCTTCTATTTTATACGTCAGGCTGACTCCCCACCTGCCTCTCAAAGGCGTCCATACTTTTATAATAAACCTCAAGAATTTTGAAATTATTATCAAATCTCTTTCAGTCTTAAACAATATTCCGGATCTATTTGTTTGCTCGCAAACACTCTTTAAAACAGTCTCTCAAGTATTCAAGCGATTATTTTATATATTGTTTGGTTTTGAGATTAAATTTTGTTTCTCTTACGTAACAAAAAACACAAATTTTTCACATCCTTTGCGATAATTTGATATTTTTTCGTTCAAATTCATTCAATTCACGAAATTTTGTTCAACACATGCTTTTCCGCCCATTTATTCTCATTTGTATTGCAGATGTGATCATCATTTCTTCAATTATCACAAAAGAGTCCGAAATATTTTGAGCACTTCTATGATAGACAGGAATGGGATTGAAATGAACTGAAAAACTAAAAGCATTTACATATAAATCACAAATGATTTATACATTTCTCCGATTCAATGGAAAAACATTTGTTTTTTGACATAAATTTATATCAATTTCTGTATTAATTCTTCACTGAATCTCAAAGTAATTATAATTATTATAAATTTAATGAACTTTTTCTTCACTAATGAATGAATAGTTATTTTTGTGCAAAGAATTTGAATGAAAAACTCTTTTCTTGAGATTCAATACCGAAAAGACTTACAGAATGTACAGAATATACAGAATATTCTGTTTATTATATCAGTATTAATATAACAGAGAATATATGCAAACAATATAATAGAGGTTTTTGACAATACATCAAAGTATAAGAAAAATGAACATAAAATCCAGTATTTATTATAAGTTATAACTATTATAACCTTTCTTCTCTCATAATTCATAATTTCAGCGCTCATTCAATGCTTTTTTCATATTTGAATTCAAAGAGGAGTGAACTCCTGGGCTCTTAATGTTTTGGGTTTATTTGTGCCAAATCTCCAGACAATTTGCAAAAGAGTAATGTATTTATTACCGGCTCATCGTTTCAATGATTACCTCTTAATGATTGTTCAACTGTTACTCATTTTCAGATGATTAGGTCTCGTCAGACAATAGGTTAGACGACAAAGGAATCGATGATTTATATCCAATAAATAGTTTATATTTTAATTAAATTATAATAAAAAGCAATTTATATACTCTTTATATGAGATATAAATCGCTATATTTGTTGTCAGTCTCTGCCGATAATACACGTCTGAAGATGTGGTTTAAAATCAATAGTCTTTTCAAAAAGCAAAGCACAGTATAATAAAAAAGTTTATTCCCCTTAAAATCAAATATTGCACTAAAAGTACACAAATATAATGGGTTTTGTAATATAAGTAACTTTTCTCTCAACAAAAATCTCTATATTTTTATGAAAAGTATTGCAAATAATATCTAAATCTAAACCAATATTTAGTAATAATTTCAAACAAACATTGAATCTTTTGAATCAAAGAATAATTATTCTGATATGAAATTTAAGGGTTTATTTGTTTTGACTCAAAATAAAATATTTAATTCCCCTGTTGTGTAAACATTGGCTAAAATAGTGGGCAAACAGAGAGCAATTGAAATTGTATTTTATATATAGACGACAAATATTTGTTTAATTTTGCAATCAATCAAAAATTTGGTATTTATTTTTAACATTAGTCCGCAATTGAGTTAAAAATTTTCTGTCGATTCAAACACTTATTTTAATTATTGTTTAATTCAATGAAATATTTGTTTAAAAGTTTTTGAATTAAATTTAATTCAAAAATGTGTTTATTTTTGGACAAAAATTGCATAATTTTGAGTAAATTGTAAACATTTTGTAAACCCTTTTCGTTTAGATTCATAATCAGGTGTATAAACAAAACCAGAAAATAAAAGTTTTCATTCAATATATGTTTAATTATGTGTTTATGTCTACAAATAGAGACAGACTTTTAGATTGCAAATAATATTCTTATATTTATTCAAGACTTATGAAAATATTCAATGATTAACACAATATATGAATATTTTTGTCATTAAATGTGATTTTCATTCATAAAAATTATTGAATGACTGAAACAAAGCCATAAATTTGCATAAAATGTAAATTTATATTCAGAATAGATGTGCAAAGATATCAAACAATTCATCAAAACTAATAACTATTTTTATCGCCAATGATATAAATCTTGAGTCAAAAGTAAAAGTGTCTGAAAATTGTTGATAGCGTTGGAAATGATTGCAAAAATCGTTAGGAAATCGACGATTGAATCGATTATTACTTAAACCGCAGAAAATATATTTGATTTAATTGAAGCGAAAGTCAAAACCAAATTAAGAGACTTATGTCTGGAATCATAAAAATGTTTGAAATGGTATTGGAATTTGCTTTCAATAATAATATGAATGTCTTGGCCTGGGATTGCATTCTCCAATCAATGGACGCTTGAACTCCACTTCAGATCTATTGCCTTGTTTTACACAGACTTCAAAGCATTTGTCAAACGATTACATAATGTGTGCATCACTTGTAAGTCAAAGACATTTGAAGTGAAGATGCGGTCAAATAAACGGAAGTGCAGGACAACAGCACTACTACTGAATCCTAACCTTTATTACAAAGCTTCTGATGGTTCGTGAGTTCAAAACAAACTTTTCTCATCAGTACTTCTGATGAGAGTGCGATCCTATCTCTATGTGCAGTATATGTTGGCTATCATCGATAGCACTGGCAGTAGACGTGGTCTTCAACACAACATTATTATATATTTCGCTCATATTTAAGCTAAACATGGTATCTGTAGATCAGAGTTAGCAGTGGATGCTGTGCTCCTCTTATGCCTCATTGACTAACATATAAAGCATAACATATCGTAAATATCTTTCAATTTCTCTATTGTTTCACAAATTTTTGTCTTTTCTTTACGTTTTTGTATTCATTAGTGAACTCTTTATTATTCTTATCATGAATTTTATCTCAAGATTTCATTCAATTGAAAATATCTTTAATTTGCTTTCGGCTCTCAATGGCATCAATAAAATGCAAAAATAAAATCCAATTAATATGAATGACATGAATGACCAGAGTTTGAGATACTCTTCAAATAATTGCATAAATAATTGCATTTTTTCTCTCAATAATCCAAATGTTATTATCTTTTGTTTATTTTAAGTATTTTTTTTAATGCTCCGGGTCCTCAACAGATACAGTATAAACATTTTAAGGTTTTCTTCTCTGTTTGGTTTCATTTAATGATTAGTTTATTATTTATTATATATTTTTTGATTTTTATTCATTTTGAATGAATTGAAGCCCTTTTAGGCTTAAACTCATAGAAGTGATTAGACTTTTATTTACAAATGCTTTCAAACACTGAATCAAAAGGTTTTTACTTTGAAAAGTGTTTATTCAAGTGTTTTAAGACATCGTTTGACTCATATTTGTAACAAAATATTTGCCAATAAATACTTTAAGTATTTTTTTGTATTTAAATATTGAATATAAAAACAAAAGTTTTAAACTTAAAAATAAAATTAATTTTAAGTAATAAATGAAAATTTTAATCCTTTCTTATACTGTAAATGCTTTTTAGAGGCACAGAGTAAAGTAAAAATTAATTTCAAGTGATTATCATTTCTCAGTTAAAGATATTTGAATGACATTTATACCAATTTAATGCTTTATTTTTGTTATTTAATGAATCTCTCATACATTTGAAGTAATTATGTTTTGAACTAAGAATTTATATTTTGAATAAAATATAAGAATTCATTCAATCGTTTAGTCGTTTGCATAGAAAATGAAAATTCAAAACATGTCTAAGAATTTGTATAAAATGTTCAAATCTTTTGAATATTATCTTTGAATTCATTGATTTTGATAATCTATTAAACATTTACTGTATATTCAGATAATATTTTCTTTGAGAATTCATTTTTAAAACTCAACTCGCAATTTGATAAACTTTCTAATACATTGTGTACAAGGTAACAATATGAGCCAGAATATTTACAAATGATTAATCACCAAGCTAGTTTAGTATACCAAGTTTATTTGTGTTGGAGTATTAAATGTTAATTATTTTCAATTGTTTTTTTGGATTGAATATTAATTAATCTTTAATTAAATTAGATTTCAATTAATTTGTGTTTTTGTTGAGAATCGGTGTAAAAAGTTATCTCAATCTGAAGACGACATTAAAAGTAAGTTATAGTTAATTGCATTACAAAAGCATTTATAGAGTGGAAAGACATAGAATTTGTCTGAGATTTTAGCCCAGAACTTAAACTTGGTTAGTTTTATATTTACTAACTTTTGCGATTAACGTGGATTAATTGTCTGAAGAGTTTTATAAAGTATAACAAATTGACCCAACATTTAGGTTTGGGAATGAAATATAATGACTAATACTTTGAGTTTGAATTTCATTCAATAGTTGTTGTTATTTGAGTCTAAAAAAACAAGTTTTAAGACTCTTTTCATTTGTTGTGCAAAAAAGAGCTCAAAGTGTTTATGCGGTGCTGTATTAGCACTGAACTGGACTTTTCCTAACCTTATATATGTCTCAAACATAACCTCTTTTACACTTATCAGACATTTTTCGTCTAAAAAACTCAATCTTTTGAAACGAAACGATATTTTTTAAAGGCATTCAACGGTTTTGCACTCAAAATGAACTCATAAGCGAAATGAGATAAACTCTATATTACTCTTCGA
The DNA here is from genome assembly GCA_034687845.1 of Pantelozetes paolii. NCBI lineage: Eukaryota > Metazoa > Arthropoda > Arachnida > Sarcoptiformes > Oribellidae > Pantelozetes > Pantelozetes paolii. Next base: position 9,526 of record JAQGAT010000574.1, on the reverse strand, counting down.
AATGATGGCATCGGTAGGCAAGTGCTCTGATGATGATGGCTGTGATGGCAGAGATGGTGCTTCAAAAGTGAATTTTATTTTTCTCTCAACGCTAAGAGCACTGTTAGTGTGAAACTGTATGCGAAACTGAGCACTGGGTTTGACAGCTAAACCACAAAACAATACAATTTTGAAAGTAATAATGGATTAAACCCTAACTCTAAGGGTGTTTTAAATTTTGTTTAGTATTAGAGAAACTGTTAATTCTTTGACAGCACTTACCCTTAATTTACATTCACTTTAATCTATCTCTCAGTTCAGAGCAAAAAATTGTTAATTCAATGCAATTCAAGTATTTTGTAATAAATTAGTGCAAAAATGTTTGAATTATTTTTAATTCACTGTTTATTTGCAATGAAATTATTTTTAGGTTTTAGAGTGTTGTGTAAAAAGTGTTGATATTAGACGTGATTTCTTCAGTAATTATGATTTATATTAGGCTTTAATTTAAACAAATTTAATGTCAGTTTAGATTTTGATAAACATTTTAATTGACAAAAACTTTGAAATATTTTTCAAAATATTAAACAAATTTTTAGTTTCAAAGACTTAATTAAGTGCTGAAAACGGATCGATAAATATGTTTTGAGTTATTTGTCGTTATATTCACAATAAATGACTGATATTTGCAAATATTCATTATTTTGATAAATATTTTATTAATTGATTCAAAATTACATGATTTGTCATCAATTGAATGATTAATAATTAATGAAAATTGAAAATTTGTGTAATTTTTCAAAATTAATGAAAACTGAAGTAAAAATAAGAAAACATTGAATATTATGTAATAAACCTCTGATTTGTATAATCGCTTGAATGACTGAATAATAAAAGTTGTCTGAAGGTTTTTTAGTTAAAGATTACCTGAACTTAAATATCAAAAAAAGGATTTTACACTGAATGCCGAAAAATAAGGCCAAAAGTTAACGACTGATCGATCGATCGGTCTTTTTCTTAAATACAAACACTTATTATCAAAAACTTTAATCAAATGTTTACCAGAAGTTGAGTCACAAGAATATGAATAATAATTTTTATCACAAAAAAAATATTGAATACAAAAAAGTATTTTCAAAATTCATATCATTTTTCATAATTTAGGTTTGCTTTTGATATTTACTGCACTTTTATAATGCATTAAATCATTCATTTTTAACAATAAGTTATTGATTTGCGGAAACCTTTCCCTACACTACAAATATATGAATGAAATCCAGGCTATAAGTGCCAAGGGGTGGGTCAACACAATAGGTTATCAGGGTGAACTGCGGTGAATATGGCTTCAGTCACTTATTATTAATGAAATTTTCTTATACTATCATTGGTAATGATCCTTGTTACAATGAAATCATTAATATATTCACCACTTTTTTAGATAAACATTTCCCTTGTCTTCACTCGCGGTAAGGGATGAGTCTCTAAGGGTGTAATGAAAATGATTTTACATGATATATCCCATCGAGACTATTGTAATATTTAAGGGTTATTTTATTCAAATAAATAAAATTGATTGAAAAATTCAATCTGGACGATTTTATCAATTTGAAAAATGGTCCTTTCAATGGTTGAGGCATTCAATTAATTATAAGAAATGATATATTTATCGGAATATTCTGTGAAAACATTAATAACATTCAGAATTCAGTTCATAATTAGATTCAAGAGATTTAATAATATATAGGATTTTGTGGACAATTATCGTCAGATGTGATCCAAAAGTTTATTTATAGTGTAATAAGATGTGGAAAACCGCATGCATTGGCAATCCTTGTTCATTTTGTTTATTTTTATTCAATGTCTTCAGTCATCAATCATTCAATAATTTCATTCAAACCCAGGTTTTACATTGATTTGAAAGTGAAAAATACAGTGAAAACTGTGAAAGGTATTGAATATTTTTGATTATTTCCAGTCTGTGTTGTGTTTTATGTTTAACTTGTTTTTCCATAATATTTTCAAAAATACATTAAAAATTGAGTTTTGTTTTCACTATTGAATTGAAAAAAATATATATTTTCTGCTTTTCATAACAAAATTCAATACATTTTTGTTCAGTGAATATAATATCGGATTTGATTTCACTTTTATATTATGAAAGATGTCTTGGAGTTCACGAGTGGTTAATAGAAATGTTGGAAATTATAAAAGTATTAAAGTCTTAGAGTTTATTACGTTTTCAAAGCATATAATAATAGACTTTCGTTTCAAAAACCCCTTACAATTCATTTCCTCCATTCATAACATTCATCAAAGGATAGACTTTTTTCAGATTAAATCTAATATCACTTCTCTTTTCAGTTACCAGTGCTTCAGGAGTACTGTCTTTCAACTAAACAGTACTGTCCGGCGGCAGAAAGAGGACTACCCGGACCCCATGGTATTAATGTTTTGATAACATTTGCATAATATATGAATACTTTATAAGACTTTTATTAAATAAATAAATTTTCTCACATTTGATAAACAAATTAAAAGTCTTTATAAATATCTCAAGAATTTTATTCAAAACAAACATTTGTTTAATTAGTTTTGAATTTAAATTTGTTTTATTAGTCAAACATTTTCACAAACGTTAACACAATTTATGAATACTATTAGAAATGTGTAATAAATTGTGATTTAAATGAGGATTTTATTCATTAGATTATGTTTACGTCAATACAAAGCATATATAGTCTGACATTAAATCTAATCCTTAGTTAGGAATGAGTTATTATTTAATACAGAGTTTAAGACTCAATACAAGACTTAATATCTTTTTATTGAAAGTATATTTTTGCGACTTTTTATTGACATAAAAAAGACATTTTAGTTAAGTTTGATAGTTATGACAGCCCTAGTGATAGCTCGGGTAGACTTATATTCAAAGCCATTGGGATTTTCCTATATTTTTGATAATCCGAATCAAATAATGTGTTTGCCATCACTGGCCTCACATTCCGGCGCTCTAAGTGTTGTCTGTAAATAGCTGTGAGGTATTCTCTATTCATGTTATTTCCATCTTTTTTCATGCAATGAGTGGTCAATAAAGTGAGAGAAACGCATGAAATACTCCGATCCTCTCCTTTCCTCCCATTCCTCTCTTCATTTGTTCATTTGTTGGTCTTTTCCGAGCTTTTTATCCCAAACTCTCCTCTTATTTGGCAAACATTACAGACATAACAGAATCCAAATGTTGTTTATCCGCACGAATACCTCGTTTAAAAAAATGTTTTGTTGACAAAACTATATCACACTTTCCCTTCCTTTCCCTTCCCTTTCCTTACTTTCCCTTTTGAATGACATTATTTCGTGTTTTCTAAAAGTATTTTATTATTTCTTTTCTTTTGTTTTTGTTATTTTGAAAATATTTTCATATTTTTTATTAACAAATAATGAATTTGTTTGCAAACAAGCGATCGATTGAATGAAATGTTTATTTCAATTTGATTTCAACCTTCAGGTCAAAAGGGAAACAAAGGTGACCGTGGTCCTTATGGAGACAAAGGCTCGGAAGGAAGCAGAGGACCTCTCGGCCCCAGAGGACCGCCAGGAAATAAGGGTTGGCATACATTTCCTTATTTATCCTCTATTACTGATTCACTGCTTAACTGATTTCAAATGAAAATATCTATACATTCAATGATTGACAACATTATTGATCAAAGAATCACTTGTTTTGAGTAATTGTTATCAAAATTGTTATTATTATTTGATTTCTCTATTAATAACAACGAAATTATAATTCAATGAATTAATGGGAAATCAATTTAAAACTAATACAATCACTGAATGATTGAATTGGAAAATGATTTTCATTCAAGCATTCAATACATCTGTTTTATGAAAGCATTTCTGTTATTAATATCCAGGGATATACGGCTCTAGTGGCTTTCAGTGTTTTTTAATATAGATTTTAAATAACCTTGTTCCAATCTCTAGTTGACACTTCCAGAGGTATTATTTAAGATATTGGTCTAAAATATTGTCAATTTATTCACTTATTTAAGGTTTCCTTAAAATGATTTTCACTTCAAATGAAATATTAATTAATATTTTGTGAAAATTATTAATTAAAAATATTTTGACAATAATTTGACACAAATTTTGATTATATGCACAAATAGTATAGATATTGAGAATAAGTTACCAAAAGTTTATCAAAAATAATATAACTGACATTGATAACTTTGGATAACTGCAAACTGTTATGATGTTTCAGGTGAACCACTGTTTGACCCCCTTCTGTGAATCACTGCTGATATTGTATTTCAAATATATTTAGTCTTTTGCTTTGAAAGAGCACTTTCATTGTTAGCCTAAATTAGAGAGGACTGGCATCTCGGGCTGGGATTGACATTAAGAGCTGTTGTCCGCATCACAAGTACTGTTTCACTGCACTTGAATTAATACCAAGTCTTCATCTCTTTTATTAATACATTATTTTGTCTCAATGTCTGACTTATTCATACAAACAGTTCACTAAACTCTTGAAGACATTCATTGAATATTTTGCACAAATTTATATTAAATTCAAGACTTCTTTTGAAATCAAATTTATTTATGACTGAATTCTAGTTACAAAACAATAGACAACAGATTTGTCGCATATTTTCCGCTTCAAAATCAATTGTTTAAAGATTTCAGAGATATTTATTGCTAACAGAGAAAGAGTGCAATCATTATAAACATTTCAATCGATTTCTCAATTCTTATGTCTATTTTCTCAAACATTTTTGTGTTTAACTCTAATACACATTCACTTTATATTGAGATTTGAATTGTAGTTTTAGACATATCTATGATATGATTGTCTGTACAACAAAACCGACGCCTAATTCAATGGGAATAACATTTTTTTGACAAAAACACTATTCTTTGCATAAAATTCTTTGAATGCAGTTATTTGTGAGGAATAGACAGACATTACAACGAAAACAGTATTATCTCTCCTATGATATCCAAAGGAATGACATTTGGCTCTCAATTCCCAAAGTATTTGATGACAAATACGGACTGAAAATAAACCAATTTATTGATGAAATAGTGAACGGAATATAAGTTAAGGCAAACAAATATATACACAAAAAAACGAGTCATTCGTGTCTCTCGTGACTCGTCTTTGCATTTGTTTGATATTTATTATAATGATTTGGTATTTAATAATTAAAACTCAATTTTATACTAAGCTTTTGTTGTTATAATGTTTATTTAAGGTGAACCAGGTCTCGATGGGAGGGAAGGTCTCCCGGGAGAACCAGGGCTGGATGGCTCACCTGGAAGGGATGGCAAGAATGGCCAGGATGGTATGCCAGGAATGGCTGGAATACCGGGCAAATCGGGTTTGTTTTCATTTGAATAGAAATTTGATGTAATTTTTGATCACATTTACAACATCTCAAAGAAATTTCACTTAACTCTCAAAAAATATTTTTTTTCTTAAATTTATTCAAAATTTGAATAAAATTATTAAATATTTATAACATTTCACACAAAATATTGACTGATTTGTGCATTAATGACATGAAATATGCATTCATTTTAAGACTTATTTGAAGAAAAATAATTGAATTCTTTAATTAATTTTTTTTCATCACACCCTGTGCTAACACTGACTGCAATTCACAACTCAGGGATTAACGGCACAAACGGTGAGTGAAGTTATGTTTTATATCCCTTACCTTAATTCAGACACTTAATCATAAACTCTGTTATAATCTTAGTTAAAACACACAATTAAAGTCTCAATGAATTATATATTAATACAAAACTCAATACTTCCCTCTGTTTTGTCTCACTTTTTATTCATTACCAGAAAAGTCTTGTTTTCCACAACTAATCAAATATTTATTTCTCTCTTCCACTAAATTATTCACAAAAACAACTGAACACACGATGTGTTCAACTATTTTTGAAAATATTGTAATTTTTAGTTTCAAAGTATAAAATATTACATAAAATTGATATAAAATGCATTCAATTTCAAGTCATATATAGATATTTGAATAACTCTTATCACAGATCTATTGAACGGCACTCAAGGTATCAATACTTAAATAAAGAATTTCTTCAATAAAGTGCTGACATTTGGATATTTTGCTCAAACAATGTCTCAAAAGAGTGCATAAACTGAGTCATAGTTTTGGAGAAAAGCATTCATTAATGAATTTAATTCATAATTAGATTGAGTTCTCTATTCAATACTATTCAATGGTTTTTATGTATTTATAGATAAATTAATTAACAATTTCTCATAAATTAATTATCAGTCAACGGATGAGACTCTGACTTCTGTGTCAAGTAGTGAATACAATGATAGGAATGGCTTGTTTTGGACAGAGAGGTAAATGTAATAATATATTATTGGGAATAAATTCATTCAAAAGGAATGTAAGAAAAGTTAATCCAAAGAAGTATTCTTTTGTGCCGTTAATCACGAAAACAGTAATACATTTATTCATTCATTCATCCATTGGTAGCACCGGTTGTTGGGGCTGAGTATTGCTTCGTTAAAATATTAGACAAAGAGATCGTTAGACACATACAAACCCTAACAATCAGACTCTTCTTTCATTACTTCAATCAAATTGTGCTCAAAATATATGGTCTGTTGTCTCAAAATGTTAGTAATATTAATAACTTATAGGGAATTATAGACACGTTTTTCAATCCAATCAATTGATAAACACTTTTGTAAAATACATTTTGGATTAAGTTTTTATATCAAACAATAATGGCTTATAAAACAAAACTAATAAATCATTTTCTTTTGAGACATTGGGTTTGTTTTCGCAGTTAATAATGATTTGAAAATAAAATATTTAAACAAAAATTTTAGAGAATTTTCACAAACTTTAAGAGTTTTTTCAATAATTTAATCAAAGTATAGATTTTTAGACAATTATTTAAATGAGAAGTTTTGAAGAAAAATAATCTGAAAAATGAAGAAAATATTGTTTGAAAAGGATTTGTCGATAAATAATAGTTTGAACTAAATATTAGACAATATTTTCAAAAAATATATATATTTTATACATTCTGTCAAAACCAATGACTCGTTCCCTGTTTGAGAGAGAAAGTGGAAAGTGTTGTGAAAAACATCGTATAGTTTGCAGAATATTTGATAAAAAGTTGTCTCTTATCTAAGGCTTGGATTATAATTGTATCCGAGAGTCACGTTTGGATCAATACTTTGATATTGATATGTATGCGACGACTGTTTCCACTCCTATGCCTAAACACTTCAATACCTCTGCAGTGAAAAACACAGTTTTCACGGTTTAGTCAAATTCAATGAATATATTCCTGGATTTAAATTTTAAATTATTTCTTAATTTCTCAATGAAATTGATTTAAAAAAACTTCAATCAATGTTATCTTGAATTCAGTCTTACATTAAGTTTTCACTCAAATAAGCATTTCTTCAAATGATATGAATTTATTTTAAATTATTTATTTGTCGCCAAAATCTTTGAATATTTAATATATTTAGAGAAAAGTAAAGAAATATTTCATAAATATTAAGATTTTTCGTAAATTTATTAAATTTAAGTTTATTTTGTAAATAATTGAATATTTTTTTGAAATTAATTGAAAAATATTTTCAGTTCTTAAATAATATTATATTTATATTAAGACGAAAAAAATTTATTCATAGATTTCAAAGTCATTGTTAAAATAAAAGTCAATGTTTTTCACACTCTTTTTATTTGAAATTTTTACGAAACAAACATTTAATTTGATTAAAATTTGTGATTCATTTGAATACTGTCTCTGATTTTGTTTTTTTTCTCTCTTCACTTATAAGTCATTTCTTTTTCCGGACGTGTTTTGAATGCAAAACCATTCATGAAATTTGTTGTCAAAACATCAGAATTTGAGCTAAAATTTTGAATAAATTTCAAATTCAGATATAAATATCAAAACTAAAGAATAATTTCTTAAATTGAGTTCACATTTAGTTTTAATATTACATTTTGTGCCATCAATTGATCATTAAAGAGGAAATGACTGAAAAGAAAGTACGAAAAACACAATACAATTGTATTTTTACTTCAATACACAGAATATTCTTTCATTCAATGCGAACAACAATTTTTGTATTGAATGCAAAAGTAATTATATATCGCTGTTATGAACCAAAAGCTCATATAAGGGGCTCAAAAGCTATTTCCTATTCAACACAATAGGAATAATAATTAGCGAAAAAATGAAATTATTTTTTACACAAAAATGTTTATTAAAAACAGAAATATTTTCTCAAAGAGTGCTTAAAATAGATGTGTTTTTGACTCAAAATAAAAACCAATTTTAAGAGAAATTTTTCTATATTTTTGTGCAGGAATTCATGGAATGAAAGGCGAAAGAGGCGCACAGGTATTAACACCTATCCCTTCAAATTTTTCAATCAATAAATTAATGAAATTTCTTTGCCATTGACAGGGATTGCCAGGAATGACAGGTTTATTAACACATTTTCAGACAATTTGATTAAAGTTTTTCTCTCCTTTCAACGAAATATTTATTTATATTTTCAGGTCTTCCGGGTATGTCTTATATCTTGATATAATATTAAATAACGTTTTTTAGCGGAAAATATCATTTCTTTTTGTGTTTCATTGCACTCATCCTTAACTGTATTCAAGTGCCAGACCTTCAGAGCTCACTATTTTTGAATGCAAACAAACCCTAACTTATTATTGTCTGAACTTTTCTTATGTCTTCTGCGGATCGATATAGCGATCAATACTCTGAGTCAGGATTTTGTGTTGCAATGGATTCCCAGTCTTCCCAGTCCTCCAAGTCTTCCAAATCTTATTTGTGTGCAAACCTTCAAAATTTTATTCACAAAACCATTTTTGTCTTTTATTTGATTTATGCGCTAATTGTTTGCTGCCATTCAGGCCCGAGAGGCAAACGCGGACCGCCCGGTGTTAACGGTGTAAACGGTGAGACAAAAGACCAATAAATAGATTGATTTGAATAAACAATAAACTATATTATTATCGATAGGCATACCGGGTATACAGGCCTGGAAGCACCAGAACTCCAGTCTATTAAGTAATCATTTCAATGATAAAGCCATTGATTTAATATAAGATGTCTTTTTCCCTAACAGTCGCTCCAGTGATTGGAGACATACCTGATATGCAACAGACGATTGTTGTCAAAGAGAATGAAAACGTTAGGCTTAAGTGCACGGCCTCTGGAACTCCTAAACCTGATATCACTTGGCGTCGGGACGACAATAAGGCTATAGTTTTGGGTTCCGTTTCCAGTAATTCAGTTGTTGTTCAAAGTTGTTATCATTTTAATTGAATTTTGTCTCAAAATCTAATCACAGATACAATGATTGCCGGAAATCGTGTGAACATCACTCGCATCAGTCGAGAGCACTCGGGTTGGTGTCTATACCGGCGCTAATCAGTGTGTGTTTACTAACTCTTTGCTCATTACTTAGGTATCTATGTGTGCGTTGCCTCCAATGGTGTTCCGCCCTCTTCCT